>CAUYOR010124111.1:0-13090 GCA_963573925.1 Callimico goeldii
GAGTGCAATGGCGCGATCTCGGCTCACCGCAACCTCCGCCTCCTGGGTTCAGGCAATTCTCCTGCCTCAGCCTCCTGAGTAGCTGGGATTACAGGCATGCACCACAGTGCCCAGCTAATTTTTTGTATTTTTAGTAGAGACAGGGTTTCACCATGTTGACCAAGATGGTCTCGATCTGTTGACCTCGTGATCCACCCGCCTCGGCCTCCCAAAGTGCTGGGATTACAGGCGTGAGCCACCGTGCCCGGCCCACATATTGCATCTTGAAGACACATCCACAATCAGATTGTCATCTGTAAGCTAGAGCCTTAATTGTACATTTAGAGGAGACTGTCCCAATGTTATCAGTCTGGCAGCCTTGAGTGATGCAAAATACGGTAGACCCTGTAGGTCCTGTGGTCACGTGCTTATTATTGAACTCCCTTTACTATAACATGTGTTGCTTAGTTTGAGATGTTGTTCAGTATTCCATGATGATAAATCAGGCAATATGTGAACCTGAGGATTAGTGATACTTGATGACACCTCAAGTAGTCAGTTTTCTGACTCCAGTGATGACCATTCACCCAAGTACCAATAGGGTCTTTGTTGCCATATGTTTAGAAAATGACTCAATTCTGGAATCCCATTCTTAGGGTCTGCTTACTAAGAACACTGCTGGTATCTACTTAGATTGAGTTTCCCCAGAATAGTCACTGAGACAAGGATTCAAGCTTAAATGGTTTATTTGGAAAGTAACTCCAGGAAAGACTGTTTGAGAAATGTGGGAATTAAAAGAAGGAAAAGAAGTAATACACGATTCATCTTCAAACAAGTTTCCACTGTGAGTGAGTGGAGAGTATTCCTCTGGGAAACAGTATAGAGTTCATGAATTAGAGTTCTCTCTTCTAAGGGGAAAATGTGCTGGAGTATATATATAAAATTGATGACTATTCCTAAGTAATGTTAACTCTCTAGCATTCCTAGATCACTATGTGCAATAGCAGAAGTTTCCCTGCAATCTCAGGCAGTTAAAAGTTGGGTTGACATGAATGGAAAAATGGATGGGGCATCAGTAGCATCTAGCTCGATTAGAAACTGAATAGCTATTGATAAAATGCTTTAAAATAATTTCTGATTCAGCTTTTAATGAATGTTGTACTTTCAACATTTAGTCAGCGACTAATACTTATTTAGTTAAAGGACCTACAATGGGCATTGGGATTCTTAATCCCTGCCAATTTTGAAGGTCATTGATTTTCCTAAAAATATTATGTTGCTAAATGTGTATTTATTTAAAGAAAATTATTAAATAATTTCTTCAGAAACACAATTGCAGGATATATCCTTCTGTGAACCACGTTAATACAGACTTCACTGGTTTTACTGATGCTCTTTGTAAATCCTGACTTGAGTATACTCATTCGGTATGGCTTGAATGTGTGAGCCAAAAACATATGGGAAAATAGAATATATGACTCAAAGGAAGAACTGGGAATACATTTGCTCTGGAAGTAGGCACCTCAGTACCTCAAGTTAAAAGTTATTAAAATATCTCAGTTAATAGCTCAGAAATAGGGCAGAAGAGTCATATTGAAACATGCACAATTCATGGAACTTAAAAGATAAATAATCAAGAAGACATTGAAAGATGCAATCACAGTGACTTTCCACTCTGCTTCGGGAGATACGTATGACTGCTCTCAGATCCTGGTATTACTGGTCCCAGTTCCTAGTTCTTCCTTAGGCTTAATTAGTTTTGGTTACTTATTTACTTTAGTTGTTTATGGGTATTATTTACTATAAAAAGATTATTTTTTGTCAACTACACTCGGAAGTTTTGTTAACTGTATACTTTTGTTTATTATTTCAAAATAATCATTAATATATTTTTGTGATTGAAAACTCACTAAATAATTTTAAGTGATTTTCTTGGGACATAAATTTGCTCTTCAGAAAATCAGCGCAAATAAGATCCAAAGTAAACATGTATTCATTATTTTTCTTATTTGTGCACTAACCTTCTATGTAATCACAATTACTAATTTTTTAAAGCAATGCTCATTGGCAGAAACGGTTCTAAGTGTTTTTCATGATAATTTCTTTAGTGCTTACAGCAACTCTGTGAGGTAGATAATACTACTATTCTTAATATTGCAGATAAGGAAACAGGTAGAAAGAGTCTTAGCAATTTTTCGAAAAAGAAAAAAAGAATTGGAGCATAGGCATCTTCATTCATGATTCCAGATTTAACCAAAAAGTTATGAGGCTGAATCTTCAAGGATATTTATTTACTTTCTTTCCCATGTACCTTTTGCTCTTATCAAACTTCTTATTTACATTTAAATCTTAAGTGTCAACCATATTATATATAATATTTAGTGTTATAATTTTAAAGAAACTTTTCAGTTTTATGAGTTGCTCTGCTTTATTTTGAGTATATACTGTCTGAAATTGATACCTTTAAATAGAATTGATTCTTACACAACACTCTGGTAAGAAAGAAGTCAAATTACATTGTTGTCTTTAACAGATAGGCCCTTCTCATAAATACAGATTTAACAATTTAATGATACGAAAATTCTCAGGAAAAAAAAACTTCAAAATGTATTTATAATGTCATATTATATGTGTGTGTGAACATGTGTGCATGCCTTTTTATTTTCTCTGTAAAGCTGTTTGAAAGTCCAGGAAAGCAACAATGTACCTTTTAACTTTTGTAACTTCAGGAATCCATAGTAATAAGGCACTTAGGAAGCAGGGAGTGGTTCTATAGTTAATTTGACAGTAATTTTTCCTTAGAGACCTCAGGCATTTGTCTTCATCTTCATACCCAAGAGAATGTGGGTCATCCAAAGACTTAGAATGCAATCTATATGAACCCTTTTCCAAAGTTACCCAGAAGCTACCAGGCAGAGAAAAATCAAGTAGCCTCTCATTTTTAGGGTTATATGTCTAAGTTTCTTTTATTCTTTTTAAAAATAACAGTAATTTTTCATGCTTAAATCATGTATAGGATGTCAGGACTAATGCTGCATCATTTCTGAGTATTTCTACTATCTCCAGGGTTGCCCTTTGTTGCAGAAAGGAAGCCTGCTGTTAGCAAAGCTGAAATGCAAGCATAATGTAGCTGTTTTCCCACTAATCCAGTTATGTGCTTTGATAGGAGTCCGTGGTAGATGATAGAAGCAGCAATTCAATCACAGCACGTTCTGATTTGCAGGCAAAATTTCAAATGTTGACACAGGGATTTGAATTTGTTTATAAATGTGAGGGAGTTTGACATTATAGGAGTAAAATATGGCAAGCCAGTGGAGGATGCTGGGAAAATGTATATGGGTTGTAGACAATATGCTAAAAGTTAACAACCAGAGAAAATCTTCATGTCTTTTAATAAAACCACACATTCCTTACTAAACAATTAGATGCACATGTTATGATTATGTTAAGGATCTTTGAGTCAGTTTTCTTCCCAGAAGCTTTTTCAATTCATGGTCATTGTAAAATACTGTCTTTGATTTTTCACCAGAAAAAAAAATCAAAATATAATTCCTTATAATATCTTTGCTCTTGCTTGTAGGAGATAACTTTTTAAAAAAATTAGTTTTACTTTTTGTCCAGATTGTAGTCGCTAAGCAACAGTTCAAAAGTAAGTTTGTAAATGCAAGTGCAAAATGAAGAGTGAGAACCACAGCTAAAAAGGAGGCTGGAAAGGAAGGTGAACCCTATTCCAGCCGGAAGCTTTTCCCTAAATGCAACTGCTACAAAAGCCTGCAGATTTCCTGGGTCCAGACCTCTGTGTGAGACAGGTCTGTGCTTATTGTTTGTCTATATAAACAAATAATAATTCCGAATATCGTGTTCTAAAGATTGTAAAAGTCTTTGCTTTACACAATATGTGGTTCAAGGAACCAATATATGTTGGTCTATATCAAGTAAAGAGCAACAGGATAGAATGATCCTGCCAACACATTAAAGCTGCGTGAACAGTATTAGGCTACGACTGGTTTGACTCACTCTTAACAGGCAATCCTGCCTCTTAGAGGGACTGATAGAATTGCATAGGGATAATGTACAGCTTTGGAAACTACTAGTTATATGACCTTATACAAGTAACCTAGGGCTTCTATCAGTTTCCATATCTTAAAAATGGACAGGATCATTTAACTTACAAAAAATGTTGAGTACCAAGTGAAATGTTACATGTAAAGTGCTTGTATTTTATAATCATGTATTATGATGATGATGATTATGGTTATTAGTGTCATCTTCCAACATTTTTCCACCAACTGTTGGGAGACATTTCTTTATGAATCTTTCACATGTAAATCTAAGCAATAACAGCCAATTTTCTCAGATGTATGTGCATTCATCATCAAAACTTTATGTTGATAGTAAAGAGATGTCTCCTTCCCCAGAAGAGATTTTCATTGCAGAGTAATTAAAATATTGTGTCTCTCTGGAGGAGAGGATGAGTGGGTTGTCAGAATGCCCAGTATAGGATCAGGGACTTCCTTGTCTTGGGACTCCTGGCTGGAAACACATCTCACTACCTGTGCAGGTGACCCCTGGCTGTCCTCCTGTCATCCCGTGAGAATTGAGGTTTGGCCAGTTCCTGCGAACAAAGATGTTACTCTGCTGCTGCTGTTGCTATGAGTAATAAAGTCTTTGTCTGACTCAGAGGGCTTGAATTTTTCTGCCTTTTATCTATGAAACCGTAGGAGGCTAACTTGTTAGCTTACAACTGGTGTAAAATCTCAGACATTTCACAGTTCTTGACTTGATTATTTAACACCAACTAATATCACAGCAGGGGGTTGTTTAAATATGGAGTTACATTGTGTAGGCAAGTAAGAGATGATTTTAATTGTTCCATTTCCTATGTGCTCTAAATTTCAGATTTCCTTCTAAAATATGCCTAATGTATTCCTAGACAAGGACATGTTTTGCTGGTTTTTAGATAAGGAACTTTGCTACTCAGCATATGAAAATGAGAATAATTGTCAATTGTTTCACGATTTGAACTTAAAAGCAATTTCTATCTCCCAGTGCTTACAAAAAGTTCCTTACAAAACAGGCCCTCTTTTTGCCAGAGCTCAAGTAAAATAAAAGATATTTGGCAGGCCAATGCAGTTTTGTGACAGATGAAATCTAAGAGAGTGATTTCGTGTCTTATCAAAAGCCATCCGTCTAGAGTTCAGGAAAACTTTATGTTGATCTATAGCTTGTTTATGTCAACAAGAAGATTGTAGTTTATTCTCCTGCCATCGAAGTGGGGCCTGTGGCCAAGCAGCCGGAGACTCCCCTGGGAGCTCTGTTAAGCAATGGGTGGAAAGGCAGTGTCTCAAGCTCTGCTCCAGAGCTAAGAACATCTGCATTTGGCAAGTCCCCCAAGTGATTCCTGCGCAAGGGTTTTGATCACATTACTGTTAACTGTGTGTACAACAGGCAGGCTTCATGTCGTTATGGAAGAGGAAATCAGTATACTAAAGAAGTACGTTTAGCAAATTCAGCAGGCAGTTCACTGGGGCTTGTTATAAATAATCATGTTTATCACTGATTCAGACTTTAAGAACTTTGTATTTAGAGAATTTTAGACATTTGGTTCTTTAGGGATGGGGGAGGTCTTAAAACAGGAAGAAATGTAATTAGGAGAATTTGTTAAGAGAACCAAAATTCTCTCTCTTTTTTTTTCCTCTTTTTTTTTATTGCATTATGTACATTTTTTTTGAGGTAAAGATGGGAACTTTATAAAAATATTTTCATTTAACAAACACATAAATTACAGGCAGTGAAGAAAAGATCAAAGAAAAAGATAAATTTTGTTATAATAGCAGGGCAAAGCCATCAAGGTATTTAGTATTTTATTTTCTTTTTTTCTTATTATTAGATGACAGAAGATAGCTTAATTGCTTTGGAAATAAAAAGAGAGTTTATAAAAAGGTGTTGACAAGTATGATAAGTATTTTTTTCCCATTAATTACGTGGTACACTAAGTTTTTGGTACTTAGAAATTAGTCATATATGTAAAAGAGAAATAACAAAGTAATATTCAGGATGAGGCAGAGGAAATACTTTTATTCTGAACTGAACTATTGTTTTTAAAATTATAAAAGTTATTGACTTATTTGATGGGACTTGAAGGTCTAGGAAAAGACGTGTGTCAGTACTTACTAGATGAATTTTTTTCATTTATAGTTTCATTTAATTTTGAGTATAGGTAAAGAGAATGACTTGGACTGGCCTGAGCCTGAGCAATCGATGTAGCAGAATTGTTCAGAGTTCTTTAAATTAAATTAAACTATCATTCTTAATTATTTAATAGGCTTAAAATTAAAAAGAAATTCAAATACAAATTGACAGTATGGGTACTTATTAATAAAATGCATACACTGCAATCTTAATTGTTGAATAAACAAAATGTATTTCATCAAATTCCTAGAAGAAAAAAAGCATTTTTAGAATTTTGATGTATGTATTATAGCTTGAAACATAATGTGCTAAGATATGAAAATATTTTTACCTTTTGTCAATAAAGACATAAAGTATTGTCATAAAGTGACAATTTGTACTATAAGTTTTCTTGTAAACTGCAAATAAAAATATTGGCATTTACTGTTTTCTACAACCAATTCACCTTTGTAATGTTTTGTTCTTTATCAAATGTTTTGTTAAAGAACAAATGGAATGGAATGTTTTGTTCTTTGTCATTCTTGCTTTTGCACAGTTTAAAATATATTTTAAAATATGTTTTCTGTCCTTGTGAAATCTCTTCTGCTATGTAGGTTTATAGATATCTTCTTTACCTACCTTGTCATTAATTTAGATAATAATCATTGTCTAAGTTTTTCAGATGTATATATTTTGTCTCAGTGGAACTGAGTTAAATTGAACATAATTCCTTCAACCATAGTTGATAATTGTCATCAGCTGTTTCTGCATCCCAGGTATATGTTCAAGTTTTAAAGAATTCACTGGTGATGTGAATAACCTTTTTTAAAAAGTAGATCTAGCCTTTTTGCCTATTGCATGTCTTACAGGTGTGTACAGATGAGAAATTTCTTCTGCTTTACCATTACATCAATCTGGATGCTTCCAGGTCTAGACAGCTATGTGATCATCCCCCAGGTCTTCCCCCAGCTTAGGTCTTTGCTCAGATCCTTTCTGATAGAGAGGCCTTCGTTGACTACTGTCTGCCAGACAGCATACCAGTGTTATTCAACCACTTTGTTTAATATTTCATGTCACTTAATTTCTATTTATGTCATTTCTCTATACCTGATATTTTATGTATGTTTGTTATTTTCTATATCTCTGTATTCCATCCTCTCCAAGAATGTATGCTTCTTTGAGTAGAGAGGGTCTGTTTTGTACTAATGTAACTGTACATAGAATAGTTCAAAGCACATAGTGGTGGTTCTTGAACTGACTCTACCTTTTTGTCAGTCAGAACAGTGATCAACAAAAAATGTATTAGATGAATGTCAGAGTTTTACAGACAGTTTCAATCAGTGATAAATTAACTTTGTGTCTTTATATGACCAGTGATCTTCACTCATATTATCAATATTACAGTATCTCTCTTCTGCGAACACCTTAGTTAGGTATGCCATTCTTTCTGTGTTCCTCAAGCAAATTGAGGCATCACCATAGTGTAACTGTTCTTTTTTTTTTTTTTCCGACTAGGGAATTTGCCAGGTAATCAGCTTCAGATATTATGAAAATATTGTACATACTGGTCAGGTCTACATCAAAGTGTTGGTAAAGGGGAATAGATCCAAGGGTATGTGATTGTTTCATGATTTCATTAAGGTTTGGTTTTCAGGAGCTGGCATTCAAATTTCTAGAGGGCTATGCAAAAAGCATGGGTAATGGAAATAATACTGATAAAATTATTGTACCTGGAAAATGATAGAGTGGGAGAGAAAGCTGTCCATTTTTTCAGCTGGAAAACTGCTGCGGAATCAGGAGTTCACAGTGGTTGATTAAAAGATGGTTGAGAAAACAGAAATGTCAGGTAGAGATGCAGGGGGATGCTAAATTCAGTTTACATTTCAAGTGAAAGAATGGCATACTTTCATTTGCGTCCAATGTTTTTAAATGAATATAATTAGAGAATTATAAAATTTTCTCTATCACAATATAAGCAGAATATATTAAAAATGATAATCGAGTCTTGTTTAGAAATCCATCTAAGATTTCAACAAGGTAAACAGACTAAATACAGGTTACATCATGATTCAAGTGTTTTGGAATATTTGTTTAAAAATGAAAATATTTATTGAAATGTTTGATGGATGATGATTTACATTTATATGCAAATACAATCTTTATCTATAATTATAATAGAGAATTATATTCCATTTTCATTACTGGTGCCATTTTTAGACATATACAGAATTTATTATTCCTTATTTATATATCTTTTTCCTGATTGTTAAACTATCTGATGTGAATTATATGATTTTAGAATTGGAAGAGTTTTCCACCTAATCTAGAAATCAATTTCAGAAAGGAGTAATCTGCAGCCCAGATGAGATAATTGAATCAGTTGTGGCTGTGATGCTTATTAGAGGCAAGGCCTGCACTAGACATGGTTTTCCTAAATTGATTAAAAAGTAGGTAATTCTTTCTCAATATGCTTCTGTTTTTATACAATGAACCGAAGAAACCGCAAACCAGCAGCCACTGTTGAGAACAGCACCATCAACTTCAAGACTGGAGTGGCCAACTCCTAGTGTCATACTGTTATGTCTCTGACTGTGAGAGGGCGATCACACCTAGTTTTTCCTGGACAGGGATTCATAACAGAAATTAAAATCACGTTCACAACATTAGCAAAATTATCCATTAACTAGCAGCACTTTTAGTAATATATTAGGACCTGTATTAAAGATAGAGAAAACAATGTATGAGATATATTTAGAAGATTTGAAATTTGGAATTAATGAATAATTTTTCTTGGAATGAAAAGGACATCCATGTGAAGATGGCAGTTTTTCTGATTTACTCATAAAAACAATTTTAATTTGGTGAAAATTCCTCACGTTTTTGCAGTAGAAAGACAGTTGTGGAAAATATTACATGACAGGAGGTGGCGGATTTCTCTTCTGTTATTAAACTGTAACTGAAAGTGATTAAAGACCTGAGAGAAAAGTGTGTCAAGGATTCGGGCTTGGGTTGAGCTCTGAATCTTGGTTGCTGTGTGACACTGGACACTTGGTTTAACATTATAAACCTAATTTCCTCAACTTTATAATGGGAAACCTATCAAAACTAAAACTGCAGCTTGTTGAAAGTTAAACAACTTAATGGATATCAAGTATTTAGCCTGGCACACAGGCTAAGTTCTCAATATATGTTAGCTAATACTTTTAAAAATCATTCATTTTAAAAAGTAAGCTCATGAAATAATGGAGGGACAAAGGAGTAAATAATGACAGAAATATATCCAAAATCTTAATGTGGTAAAAAGAATGGATCATGAATAGGTTATTCCCATAAAAGGGAAAGTTGGCTATTTGTAAAAACAAATTGCCTAATTTTGTTATCACCTCATAGTATTGGGGAAAATAAATGCCATCATGACTACATACCAAAACCCATGAAACATTATTAAGGTTACAGATGAATAATTTCCTGACTGAGAGATGGTTAATTTTCTAAGTACAAAACTCTTTTAAGAAATAATAAAGGAATAGGCTCATACGTTCAGATTAAATAGTAAGCAACAATCTGGAAAAACAGAACTATACCAAAATTAATATATGAGAAAAGGTTCATCTTGCTACCAAAGAAATTCAAGTAGTTAAAATACTGAAATTTTTATTTACAATTTAGCAAATAAAAAATGGGAAGTGTTTATGAGGCTACAGTGAGACTAGCACATATATACTTTAAATTGACGCAAAGTTTTTGGAAAGTAATTTGCTAACAGATAACCCAGAAATCATTTGTTTTTCTATTCATCTGGACTTTTCTAATCATTTATTGTTTTCTGAAATCCAGACATACTAAACATTTAAAACTGCAGCTAAGTCGCAATAACAAATGAACAAAAGTCCTGACTGCAGTTATGATAACATTTCACCCAGACATTGAATTTTAAACAGCCACTTTATAAATCTTACTTCTTATCAGTTTTCCAGAAATAACTCTTAACTGGGAATGTATCCACCTCTGTATGGATAAATGTTATCAGCCATTTTATCTGGATTTTAGAATAACCATTTTTATATAATCTCTTATGATTTCCAAATTTATTATGAAAAATATGAAAATAAAAATAAATTCTGAAAGTTTTTAAAGATAGGAATATGTACATAAAACAAGCATAGACAAAATTTTGGAGCACGCACACTCTGGTCATTTTCCTTTTATTTTCCTGCATCGCCATCTGGTGGCCAAAATGTGTACAATGTCTCCATAATTTGTGTTTGTATTTACCAATAAGCAAAGTTTTATTAAGTTGCTTATTTAAATTATTTAATATTTTATAAAATATAAATGTGTTATATTTATTATCCATCATAGTTAGCTTGTGTAAATAAGTTTACTAGTATTATTTTAATTTAAAAAAATCCCTTTCCAAAGCAATCAAGTCTGGATTTGAATTATTATTTTTGCTGATCATTACATGACTTGAGCCAATGATTTTCCACCATTATTTCTTTTACATGCCAAAAATAAAGAAAATAAAACATTAGACATGTTAAGTAATAATTTAAATATTGAACAATGTTTTTCAAAAACTATAATTACTTATGTCCGATTTTTGCTTATTAAAAATACTCTAGGACTAAATAAGGTACAAAGTACCCTAAAGAAAGCCTGCCTTTAAACATTTAGAATCCATGCATAGGGAGAGCAGTCTTTCTGAGGTGAAGGGATGCAAATTAAAAGACGTGTTGAAAGCTGGGTACAGTGGCTCATGCCTTTAATCCAGATGGAGGCCAAAATGAGGGTGGCTTGAGGCCAGGAATTCGAAACCAGGCTGGGCAAAATAGTAAGAACCTATATACTTTTTTAAAACTAAAAGGCATTTTTAAAAGACAGGTTGATTGGGCAAAGAATAAATGGGCTACTTCTCTTTCACTGAAGTTTCAAGTAGAAGATAAGACATTAAGAATGTCTTTTGATCCTTAATTCTTAATGTTTCTAGTGCAGAACTGGACTCCACTAAACCTTTCAAAGGAAGACTTGGTACTCCAAGAAGATGGGTTCCAGTTGCCATTTCTAGACAAAGGGCACTTCCCAGTAACTTTCTGCTTCTTTGACTTACAGTGTGTCTTAAGGCAATAGGAACATTTCATTGTTTGTGTCCTGGGACAATATGATGATGAGCAGAGTCCCCCTCACAGAAATATTTCACGGAATGATTTCCTATTCAGCAGAGGAAATTAGAGCAAAAATAGAGACTGCCTTTACAAAACCAAAAGTTTGGCTTATTTCATTTGAGATATTGATACTTTGCTTTCACTGGAAAGCATCTTTTAATTTGATGTGTGTACTTGACTGTGATATTTAATAGGAAGGTTTTGGAAGTATTGAAATGCACTCATAGTTTTATCAGAAACTATTTCAACACTAAATGTTTGAGGGACACTTGTATCATCCTGTTAGTGAACTTTACTTCAAGCTCACCAAAGCCAATGCAGTTAATCTGAATATTTCTCATGAATTAGGAACCTGTTCTAATTTCAGCACTGTGTAACCTAATGTTTTTTACTAAAATAATTTTTAAAACAATAGTTATTTAACATCTGTATGTTAGACTCTATGCTAGATGTTCCATATCTTTGACTATTTTAATGTCTATTTGAACAGAATATTTGTACTTTTGAATATCCAAGTTTAACATATTGCAGAGCTAAGATTCAATTAATCTACTTATAATTCCATAGCTTGATTATTGATCAACATTTTACACTGACTTCTAATTTCCAAAGCTTGATTATTGATCAACATTTTACACTGACTTCTAATTTCTAAAGCTTGATTATTGGTCAACATTTTACACTGACTTCTAATTTTCTTAAAGTCCACCTCCAAGGAGTTTTAAAATTTACCCATTTATTCAGTAAATATTTATAGCATGTCTATTACATGCCAAGTATAGAAGATGCAGTGGTGGAGTAGACATTTTCTCTGGCCATGTGGGCTAATAATCCAATAGAAAGTCTATTTATTAAGCCAGGATACAGAAAAATATGAGATTATAACTGTGTGCTCTGTAAAAAGAGAAGAATGGCCTGGCGTGGTGGCTCATGCCTATACTCCCAGCATTTTGGGAGGCTAAGGCAGGCGGATCACCTAAGGTTGGGAGTTAGAGACCAGCCTGACCAACATGAGGGAACTCTGTCTCTACTAAAAATACAAAATTAGCCTGGAATCGTGGTGCATGTCTGTAATCCCAGCTACTCAGGAGGATGAGGTGGGAGAATCACTTGAACCTGGGAAGCAGAGGTTGCAGTGAGCTGAGATGGCACCATTGCACTCCAGCCTGGGCAACAAGAGCAAAACTCTGTCTAAATAAATAGAGAGAGAGATTGAGGGGAGCATAGTATTGGGTGATTTAATCTAGCCAGGGAAGGTTATGAAAAGTTTCATGAAGACTGAATAAAGGAGGGAGACAATGTGTTATAGGCAGAAGAACAGTATATATAATGGAAAAAGTGTTTTTGGCAGAAGGAACAAGAGACGTGGAAGTGTAAAGGAAAGAATGCTGTAATGCTAAAGTAGACATACAAAGTCATCCAGGACTTTACCCCAGATGCCCATGTTAACACACATGACTTCCTATCTAAACAGGCTCACAGAAATTGTTCTCAGCAGTTCTAATGAGGGACCTACTTATTTGAATTTTCTGGGATTGGAAAAGGAATCAATATGATGTTCGTCTGCAAAAGTATAAGCAAAACCTTATAATTTTGCTCTAAGGTTTTTAATATGTGGTTTTAAATTATCTAGGCACATGTTATCAAAGACTGCCACTTCAGCCCATGAAAATGAACCCCCCTTTTTTTTTTTTTTTTTTTTTTTGAGATATAGTATTTCCCAGTCTCAAGCCCCAGCCAGGGCTATAGTACAAAGGCAAAGTCTCAGCTCACTG
>CAUYOR010124112.1:0-28386 GCA_963573925.1 Callimico goeldii
CTTCACCTCCTGGGTTCAGGCAATTCTCCTGCCTCAGCCTCCTGAGTAGCTGGAATTACAGGCACGCGCCACCGTGCCCAGATAATTTTTTGTATTTTTAGTAGAAACGGGGTTTCACCATGTTGACCAGGATGGTCTCGATCTCTTGACCTCGTGATCCACCCGCCTCGGCCTCCCAAAGTGCTGGGATTACAGGCATGAGCCACCGCAGCCAGCCAATTTTTTTTTTTTTTAATTTTATTTTTTTTGAGACAGAGTCTCGCTCTGTCGCCAGGCACCAGGCTGGAGTGCAGTGGCGCGATCTCGGCTCACTGCAAACTCCGCCTCCTGGGTTCAAGCAATTCTCCTGCCTCAGCCTCCTGAGTATCTGGGACTACAGGTGCATGCCACCACACCCAACTAATTTTTGTATTTTTAGTAGAGATGGGGTTTCACAATGTTGGCTAGGATGGTCTTGATCTCTTGACCTCGTGATCCGCTTGCCTCGGCCTCCCAAAGTGCTGGGATTATAAGCATGAGCCACCACTTCCGGCCCTAGATTTTTTATTTCTCTAAATTTGTTATCAGGAGTGACTGAAATAAAAAATATAATTCTGTCCCATCATCATCATCATCATGGAAATGGCTTTATGAGAAAACTGGTCAGATGAATATTATTGCTTCACATTTTCAATTAGTAAATAGTTGCCACCGATAAACTGACAGCCAGGAGTCTGTCAAGAATGCTCAAGATACGCTATATAATACAACATGCCTGTTCACAGGGGGAAATTTCTAGGAAATAATTTACATGTACTTCTTGATTTCATCATACAAGACAAGCACAAAAGCACCATCCATGCCTCTGAGAACGTTGGACCACGCACCCTTGAAGAAAGCTTTGCCTCCTTCATCACAAGCAGTCTTCCTCCAGCAGTCAAGCATGCCTGTGTACATGATGTCAGTTCCTTTGTGTCCCAACTGCATCATCCTGTGGCAGTGAACAGTGTCAAATGGATAGGAAGTCAACCCAGCAATGGCAGTGACAGTCTGTGTGATCATCCAGCTGATGATGATGTGAGTGTCCTTGGGATCTGGATGCATTCCGAAAAGGGAACTCTTATACATTGAAGGTGAAAATGCAAATTAGTACACCCATTATGAAAAATGATATGGAGTTTCCTCAAAAAACTAAAAATAGAATTACCATACAACCCATTAGTCCCACTTCTGCATATCCAAAGGAACTGAAACAAATATGTCAAAGGAATAGCTGTGTTCTGTTCATTGCAACGTTATTCACAATAGTCAAGATGTGAGAACAACCTAAGTGTCCATCAATAGATGAATGGATAAAGAAAATGTAACATATATACACAATAGAATACTATTCAGCCTTAAAAGTGGGTGTTTTGAGCCTGCCAAGAAGAATTAAAAAAAAAAGTGGTGAACACCCTATCATTTGCAACAACATGGATTAATCTGTAGGACATTATGCTAAGTGAAAAAAGCCCGGCACAAAAAGACAACTATTTCATGATCTCATTTATATGTAAAATCTAATAAAGTTGATCTCATAGAAGTAGAAAGTAGAAGGATGGTTACCAGAGTTTGGGGAGAGGGGTGGGAATTGTTGATCAAAGGGTACAAAGTTTCAGGTAGGAAGAGTAAGTCTTGGGATCTATTGCAACAGTGGGGTGAATATTGTCAATAATAATAATAATAAAAATAGGATGTAAATGTCAAATGTCCCACCATAAAAAAAAGATAGGTAAGTGAAGTGATGGATATGTTAATTGGCTTAATTTAATTCTGCCACATTTATACATATATCATTAAATTGTATCCCATAAATGTATGCAACTATGATTCATTGCCCAAATAATGTTAAAATAATGTTTTTAAATTTTTAATTTGTTGAAACACTGAGATGCCCTAAAAAGATACTGTCTTCTTTTCAGTTAAAATATACATAAAGAGAACAAATAACCTCCCTTCTTAGTGAAATGTTGGCCTATATATAGTTTACAGTCACTCCCAACCCAAAGATTCCATGAAAAAAATGGTTAGGCACATTCTGCTAGAGCTACATAATGATTATTATATCATTATTTTTAATGTGGGATATATAACATGCTTATAATAAAATACTAGGTAAAATATCAGGATTCAAATTGTACATATGATAATAATAGCTATATAAAAAGTACATATAAAAAGCTAGAAATAAATTTTAACAGCAGAGTTATTATAATGTGTATGTATTGTTGACACATGTTTTTTATCATGATCTAAGACTAGTCTTGAAAGACAATTGGCTTGGTTTTCTGATTATCTTCATGAAGGATGGCTCAGGATGATCAGTTATTCCAAAGCCAAACTTTATTTTTATTACATATCCTCCAACATCTTACTGGATTTAGCTAACAGCCTTATTGAGAATACTAGTTCATGTAGTCGTCTATAAGTACATTTACAACTAGTTTATCCTGAAGGGCTCACAGAAAATCTGCAGAGATGGCAGCTGGCAGAAGAATTTAGTCTAGGGGTAAAGATGTCCAGGAGAGAAGTTGACTCCAAGCCTAAAGCAGGTCCACCCCCGTCTCCACTGAGCCTCAGGATCTGGAGTTCATCTGGGTCAACACTACTCTCTGCCTACAGAGAGGACCACCACTGACCCAACCTAAACACATGGAAGAGAGCTTATCATATTTTTTAAATGTCTTATGTTTGCTCCAGGAGTTTCTGTGGATGAGGCCCATATTTGCCAACAAACTTCTGGAGGTTCTAGAAATTCCATTTCACCCACACTGACCCCGCCCCCTGAGCCTTATCTTATTTTCATACCCCCCAAAAATGCAGTAAATAACAATAGTTAGCCCCTTAAGAATCACCTCTAGGAAGTCAGCACAGATGAGTAGTGATGGGTTTTCCAGCACCACCACACCCTTGGTCCTTGTTCTGTAAACTAAATATAATCTCTCTTCTTTATAAGAGTCTCTTGAATATTTGAAAACAGTTATCATATTCTTCCATTCATTTTGCCTTTTCCAGATTCAACATCCATACATTCTTCATACATCCCTTGTATTTCACAGTTTTCAAGCCCTGATTCATGATAGTCAAGAACAAGCCTAAATTATTTTCACATAAATGACTACTAAATTGGATCTTACCCTTCCTATACTTGTGTAACCAGTTGTTAAAATCTACATGCAGAGTTTATATGTGCCTCTGTTAAAATCCATCTTGTTTTTAGTTTGGCATTCCAAAGGCAAGATTATTTTGAATTACAATTGTCACCTATAATATTGACTTTCCCTCTGTTTCATATCATCTGAAGTTTGACATGCCATGTATACTTACTATGTCTATTGAAGTTATTGCTAAAAACAGGTGATGAAGATAAGATCTATACCTTCTCCTTTTCAGTAGACAGATTTCTTCAGCTTTTTAGTCATTAATGAATAATTTTGGTGTATGGTAACCAAACTAAAAGCATTATCTCTAACCACACAGTCATCATCCTTTCTGTGAATCTTTACTAAGATTAATATGCCCTTTCTCTGCTCCTTTCTCCTAATTGTTAAAGTATTAATACTGTCAGTAAAATACATTATATGAGGTTTTACACTAGGATCAGCATTACAAAGATCCTGGTGATCCCTGACAGGACTTCTAGCTAGTCTATAAAGCACCTATTTGAGAATTTTACCAGGGATCAAAGTAAAATTCCCTGGTCAGCAAGGGCAGTGCTTCTAACTTTGTAATCATAAGCATTGGCTCAGAGTGGACTTGAGAAGTTTCAGGTCAGTTGACTAGTTGGTTGGTTTGGTTAGTTTCATTAGTTTCTTCCTTTGCTCCATCTCTCTGCTAAACCCAGAATCCTATTTCACTCTCAATTCAAGTCACTCCTTGGTTCTTTAAGAAATCATTAGTATATAGACAGAATATGTTCAAATACATATGAAAACATTCAGTTTGTTCTGTGTCTGTATCCCCATATAACTGAATGTGGGTCTGCATGATGGAAGCCCAAAGCCAGAAGAAAGGTACAATCAGTCCAGAAACACAAAAACCCTCTATTCTCATTGCCATCTGCTAATGTGAGATGTCATCTTTCTTAATTTCAAAAGTGAGAAAACTCTCTATCACACTGAGCTTTCTGGTTTCTTCCTCCTACGCACACATATTTTTTGACTTCCATATCCATTCTTATTCATGATTCTATCTCAAGCTTCCAATATTCCCTCAACTATAGGGGATGACCAATGATTCCACCTCTCTTTTAGTAGTCACTTAATATGTCTCTTTGTCTGACTCTAGCATTAACTGTCAGATGCTGCAAGTTTTTCATGGCAATTTGCTGTTGGAATTCATTTATTCATTCCACAAGGTCCTCTATGCATTTGGTGTGAAGGTAGTGCTGCAATAACTGAGAGAAGGAAACCTCTATCAGAAGAGAAGTTTCTAAAGAACCCACAGTTAGTTAAGATAAACTGAGCATTTGACCTGTATGGAAAATAAAAGGCAGAAGAACCAAGAAAAACAGAGTGTTTCCAGATTCCAACCAACTGATCAGAGATTGGGCAAAGTTTGGAAATGGCTTTACCAAGGGTCACCAGGTCACCTGTCCAAGGAGAAAGAGTGGCTTCCCAGGGGAGCGGGATCTGGGTTAATTCAGACCTTTCTGTGTTGCATATCTCACTGAATAGATACTATAGATTGCTCAACTGGATTTCCAAGTCACGCTTTCTTGGAAAGAAAAAATAGTCTGAGATGAGTGGCAGCCTCAGGGATGTGCCTGACTTCAGAGTAGGACAAACTCCCCTGGAGGCGATGGGCGTACCCCCCACCCTTCCACAGTTCACCACTTGTGGTCCTCCTATTGGTGCCCAGCCAGGACTGCCAGGTAAATAGCTCCCTGCCGATTGGAAGAATGTTATGCTGTTCTCTGATTTTGATGTCTATCACTTAAAAAGGATTTGGGGCTGGGTCCAGTGGCTCATGCCTATAATCCCAGAACTTTGAGAGGATCACTTGAGCCCAAAAATTTGAGACCAGCATGGACAACATAAGGAGACTTTATTTCTATTTGTTTTTGTTTATTTGTTTTTTGAGACGCAGTCTCACTCTGTCTCCAGGCTGGAGTGCAGTGGTATGATCTCGGCTCACTGCAACCTCCGCCTCCTGGGTTCAAGCAATTCTCCTGCCTCAGCCTCCCAAGTAGCTGGGACTATAGACGCATGCCACCATGCCCAGCTAATGTTTGTATTTTCAGTAGAGACGAGGTTTCACCATGTTGGCCAGGATGGTCTTGATCTCTTGACCTTGTGATCTGCCCACCTAGGCCTCCCAAAGTGCTGGGATTACGGGCATAAGCCACCGCACCCGGCCTTCTATTTTTAAAAAAAAAAAGTTTTTAAAGTAGCCAAGCATGGTGGCATGTGTTTACAGTCCCAGTTACTTGGGAGGCTGGGGTGGGAGGATGGCTTGAACCCAGGAAGTCGAGGCTGCAGTGAGCTATGACTGTACCACTGCACTCTAATCTGGGTAAGACCCTCTCTGAAAAAAAAAAAAAAAAGAAAGGTGGGTGGAACAGGTTGAGAAAGCACTGTAGA
Organism: Callimico goeldii; assembly: GCA_963573925.1. NCBI lineage: Eukaryota > Metazoa > Chordata > Mammalia > Primates > Cebidae > Callimico > Callimico goeldii. The sequence goes on from CAUYOR010124112.1 coordinate 5,601, forward strand.
ACAGTAGACCATTCAGGAGCCTTAGAGTCAGGCAAATCTGGTTTCACATCATGACTCCATCATAATGGCAATGAATAATTGACTTGAACAAACTAGGTCTGTTTCTCTTCCTCAGCTGGGAGACAATAGGGCCTGTCTCCAGTGTGTGCTGTGATGAAAAAATGGATAAGCCAAGCATGGAGTGTGCCCATAATAGGATCTTAGAAAATATTAACTACCTTCCTCTCTTCTCGAGATCAGAGCTGGAAGAAGAAGCAGTCAAGTGGTGACAGTGGGAACCAGCCTACCTGGCTGATCCTAGTGAACTTTGAGGAGCTGCAACACCTGGGCTTCCTTCTCTTCACTCTCTTCCTGGCCATCTATGTGGTGACAATCGGGGACAATGCTCTCACCGTGCTGGCTGTGGCCTCTAGTTGGATACTCCACACACCAATGTGCTTCTTCCTCTGCCACTCCTCTCAGCTGGAGACTGGTTATTCCTCCAACATCATACTGCAGCCATTGCAGAGTTTTCTGGAGTGGAGGGAAGTCATCTCACTAGTCAGCTATCTGGGCCAGTTCTACATATTTTCCTCGCTGGCTGCAGCTGAGTGCCTCCTACTCTCTGCCATGTCCTATGACTGTTACTTGGCCATCTGACGCCCCTTTCACTATCCTGCCCTGATGAGCACCTGGTTTTGTAGTTGCCTGGACACTGGTGCTTGGTTCAGTGGCTTTTTCTCCTCTGCCTTCACTCTGGCCCTGGCAGCACCTCTGTCTTGGCAGCAGGGAAATTGACCACTATTCCTGTGACTTTACCCCAACAGTAGTGCCATTCTGTGGGGAGTCCTGTGGGGGGCTGAAGTCAGCATCTCAGGCTTCCTGACACTGGCTCCCTTCCTACTGATGGTGGCATCCTATGCCTTTATTCTGAGGCCTGTACTGCAAATACCATCAAGCCATGAGAGGCAGAAAGCATTCTTCACCTGTTCCTCCCACCTCAGCACAGATGGGCTATTTTATGGCACCTGCATCCTGGTCTATGTGGCCCCAACACACCACACGTCCCCCTTGCTTCGAAAGACCTTCTCTGTCCTATACGTGGCATTCATTCCCATGGTCAACTCCATCATCCACACAGCCTCAAGAATCAAGAGGTGAAGGGGGCTCTGCATAGGCTCAGGGGATAGCTCATTCCAGGACACACTCACTGAGGGGGACAGGACAATTTCTGACTTCTTCCTGGATTGATTTCAGCTTAGCCCTTCCTCAAAGTCTGATGGACTAGAGACCATTATAATAAAAAGATGGCGACTGTAAGACTGAAAGTGGATGTCTAGCAAAATCAGGTAACTATTTTCCAGTTGCAATTGGGTAGGGATCAAAATCTCCTGCCTAGTTGAGAGCCTAAACACTATAGACATTCCATAAATATTAGTAGAAAAAATTAATGAATTCATACAATTGTCTCTCGGTATCCATGGAGGATTAGCTCCTGACACCACTCCCACCATACCAAAATCTGCTGACGGTCAACTCCTTTATATAAAATGGCATAATAGGCCACGCGAAGTGGCTTATGCCTGTAATCCCAATATTTCAGGAGGCCAAGGGAGGCAGATCACTTGAGGTTCGAGACCAGCCTGGCCAACATGGTGAAACCCATTTCCACCAAAAATGCAAAAAGTAGCCAGGCATGGTGGTGTATGCCTATAATCCCAGCTACTCAGGAGGCTGAGGCAGGAGAATCGCTTGAACCTGGGAGGCAGAGGTTGCAGTGAGCTGGGATTGTGCCATTGCACTCTGTACTCCAGCATGGGTGACAGAATGAGATTCCATATCAAAAAAAAAAAAAAAAGGAAAAGAACAAATGAAACTCAAAGTAGGCAGAAGAAAGGAAGAATCAAAGTGGACCCAAGTGAAGTGTCCTACTACCTATGAGTAAAATTAAAAAAAAAAAAAGAAAGTGGAAATCACTGAATTAGAAAACAGAAGAACAACAGAAAAATATTAATAAAAACAAAAGCTGGGGTGGGAGGCTACAGGAGGGATAGCATTAGGAGAAATACCTAATGTAGATGACAGGCTGATGGGTGCAGCAAATCACCGTGTCACATGTATACCTATGTTAACAAAACTGCATATTCTGCATATGTATCTCAGAACTTAAAGTATAATAATAATTTTTTAAATAGAACTTTAGGCCAGGTGCAGTGGCTCATGCCTGTAATCCCAGCACTTTGAGAGGCCAAGGCTGGAGGACAGCTTGAGGCTAGAAGTTCAAAACCAGCCTAGGTAACAAAGTGAGACATTGTCTCTAGAGAAAATTAAAAGATTATCCAAGTGTGATGGCACACACCTGCTGTCCCAGCTACACAGAAGGGTGAAGGAGGAAGGCTGCCTGAACCCAGGTGATTGAGGCTGCTGTGAGCCATGATAGTGCCACTGCACTCCAGCCTGAGCAACAGAACAAAACAAAGAACTTTAGTCAGACTAACAAGGGGAAAAAAGAAGACACAAGCTACCAATATCTACACTGAACTACAATGCAGATTATCAGAATAGGACAAGGGTAAAGTAAGCAAGACACTTAGGAGGTAAAAGTAAAGGGGTCACTCTGAAATAGAAATTCCATTTGATCCAGCAATCCCATTACTGGGTATATACCCAAAGGACTATAAATTGTTCTATCATAAAGACACATGCACATATATGTTCATTGCAGCCCTGTGTGTAATAGCAAAGAACTGGAACCAATCCAAATGCCCAATGATAGACTGGACAAAGAAAATGTGGCACATATACACCATGGAATACTACACAGCCATAAAAAACGATGAGTTCATATCTTTTGTAGGGACATGGATGAACCTGGAAACCATCACTCTCAGCAAACTGACATAAGAACAGAAAACCGAACGCCACATGTTCTCACTCACAGGCAGCTGAACAATGAGAACACATGGACTCAGGGAGAGGAGCATCACACACTGGGGGTAGTGGGGAAGGGAGCTAGGGGAGGGACAGCGGGGGCAGGGAGGAGAATAATATGGAGAGAAATGCCAAATATAGATGAAGGGGGAATAGAAACAGCAAACCACCTGGTTATGTATGCACCTATGCAACAACCCTGCATGACCTGCACATGTACCCCAGAACCTAAAGTTTTTAAAAACTTAAAAAAATTTTTTTAAATTACAAGAAAATCACAAATGTGACCAAAGTAATTCAGAAAAATGTATGAGCTCTTATACTTAAATCTGCGTTTAAAAAGGCAAAAAAATACTGAGTTTTTCTTATCTATGTACTTTGTACTTTACTTTCAAACTCTGATCTTAGAATAAAGGCTGACTGAAGGGAAAAAAAAAAAAAAACAATATAACCACACCCATGAGAATTGTTAAAATCTTTAAAAGGCTGATCATGTATGTGTCCTTCCAAAACTCACATGTTGGAACCTAGTATCTAATGTGACAGCATTTTAGAGGTAGGGCCTTTGGGGAAGTGATTAGGTCTTGAGGGTGGGCTCCACCCTCATAAAGTCCTAGTGCCCTTACAAAAGAGGCTTCAGAGAGCTGCCCGGGCCTTCCTTCTCTTCCATGTGAGGACACAGCGTTAGTCCCCTCTTGCCCTTCCACCTTCTGCTGTTTGAGAATGCAGCAAAAAGGCACCAACTTGGAAGCAGAGAGCAGCCCTCAGCAGACACTGAATCTGCTGTCATCTTGATCTTGGACTTCCCAGTTTCCAGAACTGTGACAAATTATTTATTTATAAATTACCCTATCTAAGGTACTTTGTTATAGCAGTACACTAGTCTCAGACACTGGACCAAAAAAAAGAGTACATATTATATAATTCCACTTATACAAAACTCAGAAAATGCAAACGAATCTACAGTGACAAAAAAGCAGAGTAGTGATTGCTTTGGGATGGGAAATAGGAATGGAAGAGACAGGAACTCAAGGAAAGTTTTGAAGCGAGGGATACATTTACTATCTTTACTGTGGTAATGGTTTCATAAGTGTATATATGTGCTAAATTTTATCAATTGTATACTTTAGGTGCAATTTATTGTTTAACAATTGTGACTCAATAAAGCTGTTAAAAACTAAAATTGGTAACAGTCAACTACAAATAAGACAATGAAATATAAATCTCAAAACTGCCCTAGGGCTAAAAAAAAATCAAGGTTTGACTAAAACTGAGTTATAGCCAATGAATGTGGAATAAGTACATTACAAGAATATAAACTCATTTAGGGGCACAATATAAAAATTATCTTACTGATGAATCTATCTGGATTCTTATGCCAGCTCTTCCATTAATTACTTAGTGCTATGAGTTGAATCGTGTCCCATAAAGAATGACATGTTGAAGTCCTAACCCCCAGTGTATCTCAAGAATATAACTTTCTGGAAATAGTATCATTACAGATGTATTCGATTGGTGCAAAAGTAATTATGTTTTTTGCCATTTTTAATAATTAGTTAAGATGAAGTCAAATGGAATTGGGCCCCTAATCCAATATAACTAGTGTCCTTATAAGATGGCTATGTAAAGACAGAGAAGCAGAGAGAACTCCTTGTGATAATGAAGACAGAGATTGGAGTTATGAAGCTGCAAGCTAAGTAATGTCAAAAACAGCCCACAAACAACCAGAAGCGAGTAAGAAGCTAGCTCTCTTTCCTACAGGTTTCAAAGAACACGGCCCTGCCAACACTTTGATTTCAGCCATTTAGTCTCCAAAACTGAGACAAATTTTTGTTGTTTTAAGCTACCCAGTTTGCAGTTTTGTTATGGCAGCCTTGGGAAACTAATACACTTGGTGTTTCTGGTAAGTCATTAATATTTCTAGGCCTTGATTTCCTCACTTTTACATAAGAGGGTTGGACTAAATTATATACAAATTTCCTTAGGCAAATTCACTAGTCTTTTATGCCCTGACTGTCCCATCTGTAAAATGGAGATAGTTATTTATAACAATGCCTGGCACATGGAAGCACTAAGTGTAAGCTGATATTTACACACACTAGTAATAGCAGTAATGATTCTTTCAGTTCTGGGATCTATAGTCTTTAACCAATCCCAAAGGATATGAGGTTTATGTGTCCAGTGAATTCTAGGAACAAGAATTCAGGAAGAAAAATACCCTACAAAGTTTGGATGAGGGCAGAATAAGGAGTGGAACAACCAGAAGGGAGTCCTAAATAGCTGTGACAAAGGGTCAGACTGTCAGGAAGGCATTCTTATAGTAGGTCCTCCTACTTCCTCCACTGCTTTACATTTCATGGTAAGCCCACCCCAACCCTACCTGAGCCCCTCCAGGAGTGAGAGAACCTCCCATCCAGGTTCCTGCTGCTAAGTGGCTCACCCAGTCTAATGTTGGTGCTACTTTCATTAGATTTTTCTACTAATCATTCAAGGCAAATATATACCAGGCACTACATAAGAGAAGGAATAGAGCAGGAAGTAAAACAGTCTCTTATTGCAGTTTAGAGTCTAAAAGGGGAAAGAAACATTAAATAATTCTACAAATACTCATATATTACAAATGTGACGGTACTATAAAGACAAAAGACAGAGCGTGTCCATGCCAGGGATCAGAGGACACTTCCCTGAGAAAAAATGAATTATAAGATGAAACCCGCAGGATAAGTAGAAGTTAACCAGGAATGAGTGTTAAAGAGAAGTTGGAGGAAACAGGCAGAGGGAAGGTATGTGCAACAGCTCTGAAGTAAAATTAAAGCTTGCCACATTCGTGGAACAGAAACAAGTCATGAGAGATGAGGCTGAAGAGGCAGGCTGGAGATAAGATTGTGTGGCCATTATAGCCCATAGCGAGGAGTTCGATCTTCACCCTAAGTTCAAGGGGGAGTTATTGAAGGGTTTTTAAGCAAAGGAGTAATGTAAGACTTGCGTTTTCCAAATCACTCTGGCAGCAGTGTAAAAAATAGGTAAGAGAGTAGGTGTGGCCATGAGGTTATAATGGAGTGGTACTGTAGTCTTTCAGATGAGACATGATTCAATGTCATAGATAGGATGCGTTGTAGACCAGGAAAGAAACCATTGGAGAAATCCATTGGTAAAGTTTGATCTGGTGTCAGGGACTTTGGGATGCTGCTTCCAGCAACTCAAAACCCCACTACATAGAGATTCTGCTGAACAGAATTCTTCAGGAGAATGAGAGCCAGACACATTAGCCAGGAGAGCCCAGAACAAAGGGCTGCTTCGGAATCTGTGTCATCCAGAGGGAACCCAAGTTTCTGTACTTCATAATGCATTTCCCAGCAGATCTAGAGGCTACAGACACCCCTAACAGTGGGTGATGTGTTACTGATAAATGACTAAGGACTGGGGATAGGGCAAGAGAGTAGGTTCTTGGAAAGGTATGTGATTAATCTCCAGCCTTCTTGTCACTTTTCCTTATTCGGCAGGTTACTGGGGCCCAACTGAGCTGGGTGAGGACTAATCCCTACCCCTTTACAGTGCCTCATCCATTGAGGTTGTTTCTCCTCCACCCTTCTGCCTCTCCACTTTCTTTCCCTCTCATCTCCCCTTTCCACTCTCACCTCACTTTCCCCACTTCTCACCTTTCCCCTACTGTCTCCCTGAGTGTGGGGAGATACCCCAAACTCTCATTATTGACAAGATGGGCACTGTCTCCCTAGACCCCTCTTGTGGTCATAAACTACTCACTGCAGCCATGGTGGCCTATGTGGACTTGGGCCAGAGAGGACAGACAGAACCTGGTCTGAAGGCAGACTTTTTCCCAGACCACAGTAAAACTGACTCTTGCACCATGCCTCAGCTTTGTGTCCAGCATTTTTTCTGCAGCTGAAAAGACAGTGACAATGACTAGTAGTGATAAAAATTTAACTCAACAAATATTTATGAGCACTGGCCATATACATAGCTACCAGGAAGTCATTATTTACTAAGGATAAGACCAATGCTATCACAGTTCTGGCCACTGTAGGAATTAATACCTGGCATACTTAGAACACTAATAGCTTAATACATTCATTCTTATCAGGTTCATCTATTCTATTCGTCTTTGAGAAACAGTTGCTGCTTGGCTGCTAAAGGTACCTCAGAATCTCAGAGGAGGAGCGTGAAGAAGGGACCCCACACATCTGGGACTCTGATATCTGAGAAGGGAATGCTGGCTTGCCAATGCTGTACATCTGAAGAGGTACAATGAGGGTGGTTCTGGAACTGCAGAAAAAAACTACGAACTGGAAACAAGTGATGCTGTCAGAACGAGGAGTCGTTACTGAGAGAAGGTTGACAGAGACAGAAAGCAAACAGAAGGAAAGTGTCCTAGGCCGGGTGCAGTGGCTCACACCTGTAATCCCAGCACTTTGGGAGGTCAAGGCGGATGGATCACTTGAGGCCAGGAATTTAAAACCAGCCCAGCCAATGTGGTGAAACTTATTCTCTACTAAAAAAAAAAAAAAAAAAATTAGCTGGGAGTGGTGGTGGGCACCTGTAGTTCCAGCTACTCAGGAGGCTGAGGCAGGAGAATCACTTGAACCTGGGAGGTGGAGGTTGCAGTGAGCTAAGATGGCACCACCACACTCCAGCCTGGGCAACAGGGCGAGATCCATCACGGAAAGAAAAAAAAAAAAAAAAGAAGAAAAGAGTCCCTCCTAGCCCTACAATCTGCCTTTAGTAGTCCCTACAGGCCAGCCAGCCAGCTGGCAAAGGAGAAATGTGATTTGCAGAGTTCTAGCCCCAGCACACAACAGTGTAAAAACCAGCACAACATTCCTTTAAAAGAATCAAGTAGGGGGCCGGGCGCAGTGATTCAAGCCTGTAATCCCAGCACTTTGGGAGGCCGAGGCGGGTGGATCACGAGGTCAAGAGATCCAGACCATCCTGGTCAACACGGTGAAACGCCGTCTCTACTAAAAATACAAAAAATTAGCTGGGCATGGTGGCGCGTGCCTGTAATCCCAGCTACTCAGGAGTCTGAGGCAGGAGAATTGCCTGAACCCAGGAGGCGGAGGTTGCGGTGAGCCAAGATTGCGCCATTGCACTCCAGCCTGGGTAAAAAGATCGAAATTCTGTCTCAAAACAACAACAACAACAACAACAACAAAAAAAAAAACCTTTCATTCCTATTTACCTTTCAAACTATATTTATGTTGTCAAAACTCTAAAATGTAACAAACTTACAGTCTAACACAGAATGTTAGCGTATGTAAAATATAAACACAAAATGTCAGATTATGAAGGCAATACAGACACCAGACATGTCCACACCCTTCACCTTCCATCCAGCTGGAGCAACCTGGCTATAGTTAGGGATTCTTAAGGGTTTTGTTTGAGTAATAATTCTGCTTTCTCGAGCAGCTTTTTGCTGTTTCCTTTTTTTTTTCTTTTTTGAGGAGGAGGGAGGCAGTCTGCTGATTTCGTCAATCTCCATCATTTTTCAGATAAGATAAAAAAATCAGCTGGGTTAGAATGCAAATTATTTACTTAGAACTGGAAGAGACGTTAAACCTGGTTCAACCGATGCTCAGAAGTGAAGTCACTTGTCCCAGGCAATTCAGCTCTGCCTGGAACCTGCTCCCTGCCTCTCTGCCCAGAGCTTTGTGTTTTACGCTACAGTCCTCCAGGAGGAGAGCAAGAAGGGATGAACAGGGGCCTGGCCATCTGGGATGATGGGGCAAGCAGCTGGGTCCATTTTTTCCAAAGGTACTGATAGAAAAAAAAATCACCAAGAGGCAGATACCAGACCACACACTGGTTCCTAAAAGATTCGCTCTTTCCCTAAATTGCTTTCTCTTTCAGAGGGGCCTAAAGTTCCCAGAGAGATGACCTGAGAAGTAGAGGACAAGCAAGTCACGGTGAGACTGGGAAACTTTCAGAGACAGGATCTCACTGTGTCACGCAGGCTGGAGTGTAGTGGCGCCATCATAGTTCACTGCAGCCTTGATCTTCTGGGTTCAAGTGATCCTTCAGCCTCAGCCTCCTGAGTAGCTGTGACTACAAGCATTCAGTACCACAGCCAGCTAATTTTTTAATTTTGTGTAGAAACAGTATCTTTCCATCTTTCCCAGGTTGGTCTCAAACTCCTGAGCTCAAGCGATCCTCCCACCTCAGCTTCTCAAAGTGCTCTCACAGATGTGAGCCACCACACCAGTCTGTAAACTACAAAAGTAGCTTAGTGCAGCTCGGTTGACCAGGAAGGGCCCACAGACGGGCACCCCAATGCACCAGTCTCGTGGGTCTGCTCCACCCCTCCTACCCCACAGAGCCTCCAGGTGGAAAAGTCTGTTCAGATACCAAAGCCTCACTAAGCCGTGAAGACAGAGCACTGATTTCCTGCCTCCCAGCCCCAGATCACACATGTCTTGGGTAAGCAACCCTGAAGCCTGAGGCAGAAAGCACCTCCCAAACTCCAACTGTGCAAATGAGATTCGTTAACAGCACTGGGTACGGCATTTGGCTGCGAGCAACCACAGCCTCCTTCCAACACTCAGCAGAGCTCTGGGCACCATGGCAAGCCGGCTTTGCAGCACTAGGGCCCAGATAAGTTCTACTGACAATGGCCTTGCAGTGGCAGCTTCACAGACCCCTCTGTTCCCAGCAGGAGCCGACGTCTGGCATCATATTCATTTAGCAGAGAAAGGGGCTTGTGCGGTGTCACAATAACTCAGCCTCTCTCCCGACCAACAAGCTGCATGCTGCATACTTACATGCATTTGCTGACTATAGGACATACGTTACACACAAGAAAAACAAAACTAAAAAAACAAGATCCAAAGCAGATTTCTTTTTCTCTCATCTCCAAAAAAAACAAGAAAGACAGATGTGGAAAATGCTCCTGAGTGGCTCATTCGGGACAAACTATTTAACTGAAGTTGTCCTGTTTTCTGGACCCCAGACACCCTGGAACGGTAGCCAGGCAGGAGAGTGGAGACTGCAACTTTGCAGAGCCCTCTCCCCAGTACTCACATATGAATGCACACACACACACACAGGCTCCTGTACACATGTGCAGATGCACATCAGCATCATCAATGTATGCACACCAGCACCGTCAATGCATGCACACCAGTATCATCAATGCATCATCAATGCATACACACCAGCATCAACACATATACACCAGCAACATTAATGCATACACACCAGCAGCATCAACGCATACACACCAGCAGCGTCAACACATACACACCAGCAGCGTCAACGCACACACCAGCAGCGTCCATGCACACACACCAGCATCATCAACGCATACACACCAGCAGCGTCAATGCACACACACCAGCAGCGTCAACGCATACACACCAGCAACGTCAACGCATACACACCAGCAGCATCAATGCATACACACCAGCAGCGTCCATGCACACACCAGCAGCATCAATGCATACACACCAGCAGCATCAATGCATACACACCAGCAGCATCCATGCACCACACCAGCAGCATCAATGCATACACACCAGCAGCGTCCATGCACACACCAGCAGCATCAATGCATACACACCAGCAGCATCAATGCACACACACCAGCAGCATCACTGTCAGCTACCTGGAATCCTGCTGTCTAACTGCTTGATTTCCTGGACTGTTAAATCCCAACTGAGTTAGGCCAATGGTGCAAAATGAAAGTCTTGCTCTGAGAGCAGAGTTGCCTGTCATGGTTTCATCTGGGAAGGCAGCTGCCTTGGGCAGCAAGGGCTTGGGCCTCAGGGTGCATCAGAGGAGAACTGTAGCCCCTCCACTTCACAGTATGCACCTTAGCCTCCTCCACCCCCAGCCCCCCAACCCCCGCAACCACCACCCTACGTGGGAGGCAGAGAGAGAAGAATAGAAGAATCGCTTAAATAAAGTCCATCACCAGGATTGATTGAATCTTGGCTCTGAATCCCGGCAAACCTGCCAAGGCAAACAGCTTTTCCTAACATGGAGTCACTGGTTCTTCATTCCTCTCCGATCTACACCCCCTCTGTCCAGTATTTGCCCAAATGGCAAGCTGAAACATGGGATGGTCTCCTGTGAGGGAAAAGATGAGGAGTGGGCTTCAGAAAAACCGAAAGCTATCCCTCACTCTGAGAGATGCTTAAGAGAGCAGCGCAGGAGTGAGCATCATCAGAAGTGCCTGGAGGACTGTTAAAAACGCTGACTGTGGGGCTCCACCCCCGAGTTTCTGAGTCAGCAGCCGAGAGATGGGGCTCAGGAATCTGCACTGCTTTTTGCTTTTACAGACTGGGTCTCACTCTGTCGCCCAAGCCAGAGTGCAGTGGTGCGATCACAGCTCACTGCAACCTTGAACTCCAGGGCTCAAGGGATCCTCCTGAATAAGTGGAACTATAGGCATGAGTCACCACACCAGTTAATTTTTTTTTAATTGTTTTTAGTTTTGTACAGATGGTGTCTCACTATGTTTCCAAGGCTGGTATCAAACTTCTGGCCTCAAGAGTTCCTCCCATCTTGGCCTCTCAAAGTGCTGGAATTACAGGCATGAGCCACTATGCCAGGCCAGGAATGTGCATTTCTAACAAGTCCCCAAGTGAGGTTACTGCTGTTGGCCTAAGGCTCACACTTGAGAACCACTGGTTTAAAGAGCCTGAAGGTTGGGACAGGGTGGGTTGTTTGATTTGTCACCTTGGTTATTCACAGTAGTATATTCTAAGGACTCTTTCTTGGATGACGTCTAAGCATCCTAGAGGCTCAGGGCAGCTCCCCAAACCCACTGGAGCTCGGGTGGAAGCCAGCAAAATTGGCACAGGCTTGTCCAAGACGCAGCGGAGCTAGGGTGAGGTGGTCAGCACCACTTACAGAATTGCTGAGGTCTATTCCAGAGCTGTGGGTACTTGCAAAGTCAAGAAAACAAAAGCTTGGATAGCAAGAGGCAGCACATTTCAGAGGAGAGGACCCCGAGTTCAGAGCCTGCAGACCCCAGCTGACCACCCACCACCGACCCATGGTTCAGTGGATTAGACTCCACCATTAACCTCTTGCATAAACGGGTAAAATCACTTTACTTCTTTGGCTCCCAGCGTAGTCATTGGCAAGATGAATGTGTTCATTCATTGAGATGGACCCATTCATCTCAGTCTATGGAGATAGTACTGGCTATCTACATCTGAATCTTCCTATTTCCCTTCCCTGTCTCTAAAATCCAGTAGGAAAGACTGGACCACGGCAATGGGAACATCCTACATCTCGGATGGCAACACCGCCCAAGCCACTCTACCCAGGGGCCTTGCTTGCATGTGCCCCAGGCCCGCCCTGCAGGGCAGACAGCAGGACCAGAGCACCATCTTGGTCGCAGAGTCGCCTAAGCATGAAGACAGCCCTCACAAAACACCTGACACACTCCACACGTGATGATCAGCAGGACTTTGTGCCATTCCATCTGACAGATGGGGAGCAGAGGCCTAGCAGGTGCTGGCCCCTTCGCTGAGAGACCCCTGGTAAAGTTAGTCCAATGCCTCTGCAAAACTCTGCACCTCACTCTTCGCCCTTTATCATGTTCTCAGTTTGTCCCCTCTGAAGGCAGGGGGCGCAGGTCACCGTGCTTCAGGCCAAGTTACAGACCATCTTCCTGATGCCTCCCCAGCCCAGTCTAGCCTTGGCCCTCCTGGCTCTCCTGGCCTCAACCGTGATGCAGCAACAGCTCTGCATGAGAATGACCTATGAGTGTTCCTGCCTCTCCTCTTCCCCTCTACTAGCTCATGTGGGACATGGCCCACAACTCATCCATCTCTGTCCAATGCCTGATGCATCAGAGGGCTCAGCTAAACACTCGTGGGGCACATGAATGAACAGAGAGATGGAAAGAGCTCAGTACCTGCCCGGATGTTCACAGACTCACTCGCAAGACTGGAACTGTGCACAGACCTCCGCTTCAGCACTAACAGCAACAGCAAGAGCCAGTGGGCACCGAGTGCTTGCCCAGGCCAGGGTCTGCTCTGCACATCTTCCAGCAGACGCACTCGAGGACTCCTCTAACGGCCTAGAAGGCAGATACTCCAATAATGACATCCAGTTTCTACATAAAGAAACTAGACAGAAAGGTTCAAGTCCCACAGCTAGTCCATGGCAGAGCGGGATTTTGACCCCAGAAGCCTGGCTCACAACACATAAATACTATCAGAAGCAAAACAAACCACACAAGCAGAACAAGAGAACTCTGTCTTGATGGTCCCCTTCCTACTGGGGACAGTTGCTTTTCAGGCCTAGGGGCAGAGAAGAGTCTCACTGGCCCCTTTTCCTTCTAAAAGCTTTCTAGGTATAAAGGGATTTAGAGAAGGAAGCATGCCTCTGATTCATCATAGACATCTCCAAAGCACAAAGCTAAGAAAGCACCAAAAAAGAAGGCTATGTCCAAAATCCTTCATCCTCATCATACGATTCTCTCCAAAGCCAAAACGCAGGCCTGTCTCTCTGGACCTGACAGTGTCACAATCACAGTTCAAGGTGCTCACTTATTCCCATTTCTGACCCTCCCTATTTATCCAGCTTTCTACACCTGAACGGTCTCTTTCTTTTTTTCAGCTTTCTAAGCTTTACGTCAACAGCAGGAAGGCTTGAAGACAGAGGGGTCCTGGCAGCCAGCTCCAATTCCAGCCCTCGGCAGACACAAGGTCCAGTCTGAGCCTGGGCCCAAGCCGCACACCTTCCCTGGCATCAGATGGGCAGTGCCCGGCTTCACTCCCAAGTCCAGGGTGGGTGGGGGAAGGCTGACGGAGCTCATACACTTCTCTGTAGGGTGGGGGGTGGGTACGGCAAAGCCCCGCCAGAGGCACACAATCATCCAGTGAGATGACAGCGTACACCACACAGGATGCAGAGGAATGCCGGCCTCTCAAAGCTGACAAGCTCCTTGGCCTGAGACAGGTGTGGCTGAAGCCAAGAATCTAAAAAGCCAAGAGGAATCACCACCCCATCCTGTCTCAAAGCCAGCCTTGTCTCTATTTTCTAGAATTCGCACTCCCTGCCCTACTCTGCTGGCATGCATTCAGGGCAGCCAGGTGACACTGGCCTCAAGCTGAGTGCCCTGACTCCGGTTTCCAGGTCCTGGAACCCTTCCTGGCTCTTTCGTTTCTCTCAACCCATCTGGAGCCGACACACAAGTCACAGGGCAGAGGTCCTAAGACTGAAGGGAGCAAGTGGCAATAAACGTACGCCCCCGACTCTGCACACCCTTTCTGCTTTTTCAGGAAGCCACTTCTTGAGAAGAAACAAACACGATAAGCTTCCCAGTGGCTGCAGGGTCTGCTGACCCATGGGGCCAGATCAGCGCCTGCAGACGGACAAACACTCCCCAGACTTAGAGGAGACCACAGGAAGGCTGCCAAAGACTCGGGGCACACAGAGACAGAGCTTTGCAGGAACGGGTGCTCAGGCCGCATTCTGAGGTGCCTTCCCCAACTCCCAGATATACTCTAGCCTGCAGAAGACAAATGCTTTCTAAGTGTATCTACCAAGTAGCTCCACAATGGAAAGATTCTTCTAATGTTCCAAGTACTCTCGGGACCGTGCTTCTCTTCCTACTGAAAACAGTCAACATCCAGGTTTGGGGGCCAAGGCTGGGTCCTGCCGGACAGACCTGTGAGCTCCTAGCTCCCCAGCAGGCATGCCCACCTCTAGTGTATACAGCTAGCCCACTCTCTTTCCTCCAGTTCTTTTTCCTGCCTCTCCTGCCACCTGCCAAGTGCTCCTACCTCATTCATGGCTTTCCACCCCCTGCAGGGAGGGACCGGGAGTTTTCTCTCCTGCATCTCCTCCCCAAGTCCTCCAGCCTGCATCACAGGTGCTGATCACAGCCCCACCTCACCAGCCTTCACCAGCAAGCTACGCCCTGTTACACAGCTGCACACATCCAGGGGGCCAGGCAGACCCTTCAAGGATTTGCCAGTGGAGTGGGAGTGCAGTGCCCTCACTCCCTCAGCGTGGGGGGATTGATGTTGCAGCCATAGGCAGGGGAAAATGAAAGACAAATGTCAGCTTACACAGACCCACAGCTAGAACACCAGCAAAGTCCCTTCAGAGCACCAAATGGTTAAGCCCACGGCTGCCATCCAGAGTTCAGACACATTGAGGATGGAGAGTAGCTGGTCAGCCCTCAGGTGCTATCCAAGCGCCCCTGTGGCTCCTATCTCTTGTGGATGGATATGTGTACAGGGCCATGATATAAACAACAGCCACAGGGTCAATCTGTCACCAACTGGGGGCTCGCTGTGAAGCTGTCCCTCCCATACCGCGCACACCCTGGCTAAGCACTATCAGTAACCTTGGGAGCCGCGAGCTGTGCACAGGGGGCACCACCGCAGCCTACGGTGGCGATGAGTTTCATTTAAGCAGCCAACTGGGAAAGGCACAGGCCTAAGATCTGAGATCCCGTCCCAACCTTGCTGACCTACCCTAATCGTGATTCATCCAGAGCACCTCTAGCGAATGCATATATCATGCCTCGTGGTCAACAAATAAACAGGTTTCAAAGGGTCCTCATTTGTCTGAAGAGCTTGAAATGGGCTGCTAGGGCAATTCATGAGACAGCTGGAGACCTTCAGAGCACTCAGGGCCAGAGGCACAAGGGGTAGCCCCCTCCGTCCTTCTTGTCACCCTCTAAGACTGGGTTGCTAAGGGCCTTTTGGGTAGCTGGTTGGCTGCCTCCCACATCTGCCTGTCACTCTCCCTGGTTTGCCTGCACGGCAAATGGCCTCTCATCCCAGGTGTTCAGTTGTGTGCAGCTTGTAGCTCTGTGTTTTGTAATGTTAGAAATTAGGTCGTGGCCGTGCACGGTGACTCGTGCCTATAATCCCAACACTCTGGGAGGCCAAGGTGGGAGCACAGCTTGAGCTCAGGAGTTTGAGACAAGCCTGGGCAACATAGCAAGACTCCACCTCAACAATTTTTTTTTTAATTAGTCGGGGTTGGTGGCATGGTCCTGTAGTCTCAGGTACTCAGGAGGCAGAGATGGGAGGATCACTTGAGCCTAGGAGGTCAAGACTGCCGTGAGCTATGATTGTGCCACTGCACTCCAGTCTGGGTGACAAAGCAAGACCCTGACTCCAAAAACAAACAAAAAAAATCTGTTTAGAAATCTGAAATAGAAAAACATAAATCAATCCATTTTAAAATGAAATAAAAATAAATTCAAGCATGGGAAAGCATTTTGAACATGGCAAACTGTTCCTCTTACTTTTAATTCTGTATTATTTGGACATTTTTTATTTTATACAATGTGCATACATTGCCTTTCTGAAACTAAATTACATATTCAAAAGTAAACTATATACATAAATATATGTACAGAGTTATGCACATGTTTATCTATGTTTTATTCATCCATTCATTTATTGTATTTTCCTGGCTTTCTGTCCAGTTTTGAAAGTACTGCTCTGCCTTCAGGGAAAGCAGAGATGGGCAGATAGTTTTTTTACCCTGATTTGTATCCACCTCTACAAATTTTAATTCATTTCCCTATGTTCTTTCCAGAAGCTCTTATGGCTATCTACAATCTCATTCTTCTTCATTCCACTCCAAAAGAATGGAGATTCCAAGTGCTCACAGATAAGAGCACTGCTGAATTTAGATTCTTGCTTTTATTACATGACCCTGGACAGCATGAGTCTCCATCCTGTTTCTCCCTCTTTCTGGATGTAGATTTCAATATCTTTCTTTATCAAGTTTCAGGTCAGTCATGTCTTTGTTTCTCCTTCCCTTTGCTACAATAAAAAGTACTTTTTCCCTGACAGGTGTCAGAATTAGACCAGGTAGGTGGCATATCTGTCTCCTCCTCGGAGTCCCCTTCAAAATGTGTGTGTCAGAATGAGAGCAGAATGATCTTTATTTAGGCCTTGTCCTGTGAATGTGTCAAGTTTTCTGCATTAGACAGACCTGGAGGACAGTCAGGAAACCCCGTGAGACCCTCTAGAGAGACAATGTGCAGACCCCCAATTGCTGTTCAGTCAAATTAAAGACTTACTTAAAGATGATCCAGTGGTGATCAGATCAGGCCAAAATCAGCAGCTGAGCTTGCAAAAAACATTCAGATCAACGCTACTTTTTATGTAAACTAAAAAAAAAAAATTCCTCCAATTTCTTCTTTTTTAGACAGAGTTTTGCTCTGCTGCCCAGGCTGGAGTGCACTGATGCAATCTTGGCTCACGGCAACCTCCACCTCCCAGGTTCAAGTGATTCTCCTGCCCCAGCCTCCCAAGACTAGCTGGGATTACAGGCACCCACTACCATACCTGCCTAATTTTTGTATTTTTAGTAGAGACAAGGTTTCACCATGTTGGTCAGGCTGGTCTCGAACTCCTGACCTCAGGTGATCCACCTGCCTCAGCCTCCCAAAGTGCTGGCATTACAGGTATGAACCATCATGCCTGGCCAAACTCCTCCAATTGTCTTGTATCTACTGATGAGTTGGGCTAACACACGGAATTGATTAGAGCTTGTTTCTTTGCTCAGCCTGAATGTTCTGTCCAACCTACTGCTACACACAATCTGTCCTAGCTGGGCCAGGGGACTCTCTGGGGGACTCTGCCTACAGCCCCACCAGCATCACCTGTTTGCCATGGCAAACTCTATGATTGTCAGCAAGTAGGATCCAAACCGAGTCAGGCACATCTAGAGTGGCTGACAGGAGCCTCATCACTGAGCGAGGATGGGAAGCTGGAGATTCCAAGAATAATAAGAGTCTGGTTCATCAGCGCAGACTCAGAAGCAGGAAGAAGAAGAGAACGGCAGCTCCAGGTACAGCACAGTGGCTGTTGTGGAAATCGGCCACACTGCGGAAAGAAAGTGCTGCGTAAACACACTGGAGAGCTCTTTCACTAGAGGCTGGGACACACCAGGGTCGGAGCAACATTGCTGGAGGGCCCCTCCCACAGTAAACCTCACTCATGCTCTGGGCACAGTGCTCTGGAGGCTCTGTGACAGCTGAGAGCATCAACAGGGACCCGCAGGCTGGCAGAGGAGCTGCCGCTCAGGAGAAGCTGGGCTGCAAATGCCTGGGGATCTCCAGCATGGCTGACAGCAGCAAGGACAGTCGCTCAGGGCAGCAGCAAATGCAGTGACTGCTGCAGATGCCTCTAAGGACTACACCTGCTCATTCCACAAAGCCCAGGGAGGGTGGCGCAGGGGGAAGAGGTCTCCCCTGGGAGTGTGCGTAAAGCCTCTGGGAGCAGTTGGAAAGCTCAGGCACGTCCAGGCTGCCTGGTTTTCTGTAACGGAGCTCAGGGCGAGATTTCCTCTGAAGAAAAATAGTGCTTCTTGGTACATGAGTGTTTAAGGAACACAAACTTAAGACAGAGATGCACAGAATACTAAAGCACAATGGGATTTCAGAGGCCAGCCAACCAAACTGTCATTATGCAGATCAGAAAACTGAGGCCCAGAGACAAAATGAGGCCCCCAGCCCCTCAGCCGACAGCATTTCAGCTGGCACCAGAACCAGGACTCCCGACTACCAAGAGCCACCGCTGTCCCCCACCCCTCGTTCCCCACACACTATTTCTGAAGTGCCTGTCCTTCACACACACATTTCCAGAAGGGTGACGCCCCGGCCCCTCGAATTCCAGCCCCACGGGCTCAATCAGCCTCCCTCCCACCTTCCATAAATGCAAGCAAGCAGTTCCCCATTTCCCTGCCAAAACAAAATACCAAAAACCAGAGAACTCAGCCCCACTCCAGGCTGAAGAAGCGCAGCCCCAGTTCACTATCAGATAAGTCATTTCCTGAAAGAAACGTGGCTGCAGTGAGGCAGGAAAGCTGGGAGCCGCTCACCCCAGGACCACAGTTGGAAACAACAGCGGGGCTGTGACCCAGCCCCCGAGCCCTTCCTACTCAGGAAATGCTGAGCCCCCTGTGCGCCTGGGAGTACCCCTGCCCTGCTTCCTCTGAAGAGCATTCTGGGGTGAGACAAGGACTTAGGACAGACGTGCTCAGTTAGCTCGAACAGACGGAGGCTCCACCGGATGGGATGGCCAGGCCGGGGCTGAGGTTGGGGATGCCACTGATCCCTCCTGGCCGCCTCAGAAGTGGCCAGCTTTTGGTGTCCTGCGCAGAGTTTTGGGGGTGTGGGACCCCAGGAACTCTCAGGCTGGGGGCTCCATGGGAGGAACAGGCAACAGATCCACTCCAACCCAGGGTCCTCATTCTATGGAACCGGGCGTCGGGGGACAAGCAGAAGTACAGAGTTTCCAGCCAGCCAGACCAGATTCCTGGCACCACCCCACTGCCAAAGAGTATCGGGAATGGGGGACAAGGATGGGGAGGATGAACCCAAGAGAGAGAAACACTCTGTGTTCTTCCCTGGGCTTGCCTGTTCCCGACTTCAAGTAATCATCCAAAACAAGGAAACCTGCCAGGAGATACATTAAGTCTGTAAGCGAAGAAGGCTCCAGGCAAAGAGCTGTCAGTCACCAGGAAAATCAACACAATACAGGGATTCTACTCCTGTTCCAGGGCAAGGGCAGTTCCTGCTCAACCTTCCCGCTGCCTCCCCTGCTGTGCGTGTGCGTGCGCGCGCACACACACACACACACACACACACACACACACACAGCGACGCATCTGTGAAGGTAGAAAGGGTTTTGTTTTTTAAAGTCATCAGGAAAACTGACACCAAGGGAGGCAGAGGGAGCTGGTGTGGAGCCAGTGGCTCCTCCCTGGACGCAGGATGCGGGAGCGGAGGGAGGGGGTTCAGCCCTGGGCCCGGACTTCATTCCATGTCCATGGGGCCTCCTTGCTGGCAACTGGAGGTCCGCTTCCCCAAGAGTCATGGCCATGAGAATGCTCCAAGCCGTCTGGCCTTCATCTCCAAGACACGCATCATGGAATGACTCCAGGAATCAGTCTTTACATACCCTGGAGTCACCCCTTTCCTCACTGAAGAGGGGGTCCACATATTTCAAGGATGGGATTTGTACACTGCAGGTGACCTAAAGAAACAGGGGGCCCTGGCTGGCTCCTCCACCTTCCTCAGGAAAATCATCTTACATCACCACCAGAAGGAAGGTTCACCCACCAGCACAGCCAACTTCTAGGGAGAAGCCATTGCCAGAAAGAACACAGGGAGTGCCCCAAGAAACCATGAATCGTGGCATCTGAAGGGCTGAAAAGGGTCCTGTGGGTCACGTCTCTGGCTTCCTGCCCAATGCAGGCCTCCAGGTATTGCAGCTCAGAGGCCACCCCGTCTCTCAACAACATCTACCGTGGGAGCCTACCACGGAACAAGGCAGCCTGTCCCTCTGCTGAGCAAGGTTTCATTTCCTCAGGCCCGGCTCACCCGGAGCTGCACAGAAGTCTTCCCTTTGCTGGACAACATGGCATTGGCCCTCACATCTGTTTTCCCCGACACTTGCAGCCCTAAGAGGTGGACATCCTGAAACACACAGGCCTGTCCATTTGAAGGCAGAACATGGGGAAGAGAATGACCAGGCTCCAGGAAAGCAGGAAATGTCCAACCTCACACTGCAATGTCTAGGAGTGACAAGCGTGCAGCTCATTCTCTCTCACCTCACAGCTGCTCTTACACAAGACCTCTGCCATCGGCTGCCATGGCCACAGCGATGCTCAGCTCTAAACACTGGCTTTGGCTCAGAGGAACATCATGGAGAGCAAGAGCACCAGGTCACGTGCTACGGCAGGCTGGTGGCCCCGATGCATCTATCCCACCTGCACCAGGGATGCCACACACAGCTGTGAGAGGGCACTGGCAGCCACCGGGTGAACGACAAGTTAGAGGAGAACTGCACTTTCTTCACTGGACATGGTAGCTCATGCCTATAGGCAGGAGGATAACATGAGGCCAGGAGTTCAAGACCAGCTAGGCAACACGGCAAGGCCCCATCTCTAATAAATTAAAAAAACAGAAGCAGGCAGGGAGATGCAAGCTTCCATCCTGCATTTTGCACTTAATATCACACCATAACATTTTCCCTAGTGCTTCTTGGTGTGTCTCAGGCATTACCTTCACAATCATTAGTTTAGAACATAAGATTGGAGTTATTCTTGCTGGTTTTCCGCCACCCCAGCTAAAAGTGCATGTATTGAGATGGCAGCCAACTCCGTTTCACGGCGTCAGGAATACAGGAAATGATGACAAGAAAGGACCCAGGAAAAATTCTCTAGCACCCAGTGAGTCAGTTTTCAGTTGCTTCTGGAATCAGATTCTACAGCATGACTCAGGTACACCCATTCATGCCCAGAGCCCCCAAAATAGAATTGAATCAACATTTCTTAACTATCTTTCATGCGTCTATCCAGAATTCTTTTGAACAAATCACTTCTTCAATACAGTAGGCATACAAAATCAATTTTTTCCTGAAATGACTAAAATTTCTCTAGTTTTTTTAGTTAACTTTTAATGTCTCTTTAGACTCTATCCGTATCAAATGAAATTGACTACAGGATTAAATGAAAATGCCAGTGCTGAGCTATGCTTATCTAAACTAGTTAAGTAATTTTTACCATATTTCCTCCTAATTTACCTAGACGATTCCATCAGATCTTTCTTTCTTTGACCATCACCTCATTCTTGGCCTCAATCCCTCCAGACATTGCAGGCATAAAAGCATCTTGAATCATTTGCTTGCCAGCTCACTGGATTTAGTTTCAGGGTAATGAACACTTGCATTTTGTGCTCTGCTGAAGGTACAAAGTTCAGGTATCTTTACCTATCCTTACCTGAAATGCACGAGAGTCCCTTGATTTTGAGCTCTGGAGCATTTACCATCATGTAAAATAGTATTGTTGACAATCCTAGACATTTAAATAAGAATTAACATGAGCCGGGCATGGTGGTTTATGCCTGTAATCCCAGCTCTTTGGGGGGCTGAGGTGGGTGGATCACCTGATGTCAGGAGTTTCAGACCAGCCTGACCAACATGGAGAAACCCCATCTCTACTAAAAATACAAAATTATCTGGGCTAATTACAGGTGCATGCCTGTAATCCCAGATACTTGGGAAGGTGAAGCAGGAGAATTGCTTGAACCTGAGAGGTGGAGGTTTCGGTGAGTCAAGATGGCATCATTGCACTCCAGCCTGGGTAACAACAGAAAGCCCCCAACACAAAAAAAAAAAAAAAAAAAAAAAAACAGAATTAATATGAACCTATTTCCTTTTCATTTTCTTTTTCTTTTAAAAACGGGGCTTTACCATGTTGGTCAGGCTGGTCTTGAATTCCTGACCTCAGGTGATTCACCCGCCTTGGCCTCCAAAGTGCTTGGATTACAGGCGTGAGCCACCACACCCAGCCTGAACCTATTTCCTTTTACTTCAACCCAGTGCCAGCTGATGCGTTTTCTCTTGGTAGGCACGTGGGACATGCTGGTCTTCCTGACCCTCCGGCTTTCCTGATGCCCTTGTGCAATCTACCACTAATCGCTCTCCTCAATTCTGGGCTCCAGGTGCTTGCATTTGTGTGATATAATGGGAGGAGATAGTAATCAGAAAGTGACCAAAAAGAATAGAGATTGTCTATCCCAGCTTGAACTTTAGATCAAAATTAGTACCCTCCAAATCTAAGTTGAAGGCGCTGATCAGGTGGGATAAATAGAGTTCTGAACAAACTGGGAACCAGCAAAGACTTCTAGTTTGGTTGCTCGGTAACTGACCACATGTATATTATGTTCAATCTCTAATCGTTTATTTCTCCATAACATATACTCTTATAAATTCTCACTCCAGGACATAAACTAATTTTTATTGCACTAAGATACTGCACTTAGAGTATAGTCTCAATAACTGATTGTAGAAAGAGAAGCGGAAGAAACGGGGTTCCTTTCTACAGTCAAGAATCCCGTCATCCTCACCTTAATTATTCATGG
>CAUYOR010124115.1:0-11659 GCA_963573925.1 Callimico goeldii
TTAAAAGTGTTTCTAATTCTTAGGTCAGTCATGGTGGCTCACACTTTGGGAGGCAAGGAGGGTGGATTACCTGAGGTCAGGAATTCAAGACCAGACTGGCCGACATCGTGAAACCCCATCTCTACCAAAAAAAAAAAAAAAGCCAGGTGTGGTGGCGGGCACCTGTAATCCCAGCTACTCCAGAGGCTGAGGCAGGAGAATCGCTTGAACCCAGGAGGCGCAGGTTGCAGTGAGCCGAGATTGCACCTGGGTACTCCAGCCTTGGCAACAGAGCAATATTCCATCTTAAAAAAAAAAAAGGTTTCTAATTCTTTTTCATTTCAAACACAAACTGAAACAGTCCTTAATGGAAGACAATAATAGTAATAACTGGTTAACCTGTATATTCCCTTCTGACTCACCAACAGTGGTTTTAGAAGTTTGTTCCTGAAATGAACTTGCAAACAAATGAAAAGACACAGGTACAAGACTATTCACTGCAACACCATTTGTTGTAGCAAAAGATTAGACTCTACCAAAATGTCCATCCTTAAGAGTCAGACTGAATAGACCATGGTATATCCACACGATGGGGTATCACTACGTGTCATAACAAAGAAAGAGGAAAAGTTTGAGAACTAGAGCTATGGGGAAAAGAAGGCATGGAAACAGAAATCGGGCTTCTCTGAATACGCTTGCATGTAGAATTGGCTTTGAAAGAATGTAAATATATTTTATCTACTCATAGCACTAAATTAATCTTTTTTTTGTTTTTTTTTTTTTTTTTGAGATGGAGTCTCACTCTGTCACCCAGGCTGAAGTATAATGGCACATTCTCAGCCCGCTGCAACCTTCACCTTCCAGGTTCAAGCAATTCTCCTGGCTCAGCCTCCAGAGTAGCTGGAATTACAGGCACCTGCCACCACGCCCAGTTAATTTTTTTTTTTTTTTTTTTTTTTTGTATCTTTAGTAGAGACAGGGTTTTACCAGGTTAGTTAGGCTGGTCTTGAACTCCTGACCTCAAGCAATGCACCCACCTTAGCCTCCCAAAGTTCTGGGATTACAGGCATGAGCCACCAGGTCTGGCCAGCACTAAATTAATATTTTAAAAACCTTGGAAAAGAAATTCTAAAAAATTGTAAGCAAAGTTAAGCACAGGGACAGAACTGTGTACTGAGCTGGTGGCATAAAAATAAGGAAAGTATTTCAAGTAACTTTGAAAGATGAAAATTTGTGCATCCTAGTGGGATGTACTCGAAGGACAAAAAAAAAGGTCTTCAACTGTTTTCAGCTGTCAGAGTGTTGGTGGGAGTGGCATGGCGATTTGTGTCTTTAAGACCGTTATATGTAACCAGGCATGGTGGCTCATGCTATAATTCCAGCACTTTGGGAGGCCGAGGCGGAAGGATCACAAGGTCAGGAGTTTGAGACCTGCTTGGACAATATAATGAAACCTCATCTCTACTAAAAATGCAAAAATTAGCTGGGCGTGATGATGCATGCCTATAGTCCCAGCTACTCGGGAGGCTGAGGCAGAAGAATCGCTTGAACCCAGGAGGCAGTGGTTGCAGTGAGCCGAGATTGAACCACTACACTCCAGCCTGGGCAACAAAGCAAGACTCAGTCTCAAATATATATGTATATATTTATATAATTATATATGTAAATATATAGAAATATATTAAAATTATAGTCTCAAATATAAATATATATATATATGTATGTATGTATAAAATCATTGTATGAGTGTTGTGGGGCTAAAGCAACTGAGTGATTATGTTGATGTCTTTGGGAACTGAGATTTTCACCCCAGTCAAAACTTTAAATCTGAATTGGGACTATAGTGATTTTACCTTCTAAAAAAAGAGGGTTTCTTGTATAAAAAGGTCTAGAAATAAGACTTAACTAGTGGCATGGAGCTTCCTAGTACTAGAAAAATAAGCAAGCTTCTTGGATAAATACATGATTGCAGGTCAGATGCAGGTAACGTGTAAGATGAGCTTGGAACATCTTGTCATTCCAAAAAGCAAAGAGGCTACACCATCGACTATCAACGTGGGCTTGTCAAAAAGACTCTTAGGCCGACTTGAAGAGGCTCCTGCTAGATGAAGACGGGAAAATCTACAAATCAATAATAATAATAATAATAATAATAATAATAACTGTAATGGGCTAAAATGCTTCAAGTATGTTTCAGTCCATAACTATTAAATACTGAATTTGTCTGAAACTTGCAAATCAAAAATCTCTTTTAAGGCTTTTAGTGGGAAACTTGAGCTTGACTGGTGAACATAACATTTTCTACACCTGGTTTTATTCTTGTGATGACTTCCTTCAAGACTGTTAATTATAACCTCTTCAAATATTTGAAAGCTACAATTGGCAAGAAAGCCTTGGCCCAAATAGGTCACAATTGCCAGGAGATTATTTACTGCTTTTTCTTAAGTTTAGAGAAACTTTGTTCTTGCCATTAACTAGAATTCAGATAATTAAGTCTCTTTAAATTATCCTATAAGGGTAGAGTGTTTCTTTAGGTTAACAGCTCTTCCTTTTATTTCTTTGAAAAAAGTAATAAATGGTTTTGTGATAATGTGAATTAATTTAGAATCTGATCGAATGTTTTTAATATCAGGTATTTCAAAATAATGGGCATTTCCGTAGACCTACATGGATCCCACTCTATCAGTCTTAATTATTTTTCTTTAAGGCTTAAACACTGATGTTTTTAGAATTATAAAACTGATTACATCTCACAGTTTTTAACTCCATAATATAGTTGAAATTTTGCTTTGAAACCATACATTTTACACATTCATATTAGTATATTCCGTGTTCTGACTATTAGTGTACCTTCAGAATTTATGTTAAAATGGTAGCCCCCAAGTGATAGTATTGGGAGATAGGGACTTTGAGGGGGACAATTATATTATGAGGGCTGGTTGGGATTAGTGCCCTTATGAAAGAGACCTCTGAGAGCTAGCTAGTCCCTTCTGTCATATGAGATTACAGTTAGAAGGCACCATCTGTAAGAACATAGGCCCTCACCAGCCACAAAATCTGCCTCAATCTTGGACATTCCAGCTTGCAGAAGTGTGACAAATAAATGTTTGTTGTTTATAAGCTACACAGTCTGACATTTTTGTTATAGCAGCCTGAACTAAGATGGTATACTTTCACAGAGTATCTATTCCATTCACTCACGTGCTCAAAAATGTCATTTAAGAGGCCATTTTTGATACCAGTAACCTCTGCTGTAACCAATCTTCAAAGTGTGACCCCCTTCACCAAGAATATTAACAACATGATGATAATAATGATGCTTTGTTCACAGATTCTTGCAAAACTCTTTTTTTTGGACAGCCAATGCATGTCAATTTGAAATTGCAACAGGAAATTTAAAAGTTTCCCCTTTTGAATAGTATTGTTTGAAGATGCATGGATTACATGTCAGATGACCAGAGACAAACTTAATCTAAAAGATCATTAAATTGCACACTGGGAGGACTGATGTTAGTAACAACGCTTGATGGGCAGCATGAGTCTGACTCTCTCAAAAGAAATTCTTGGGCCAGGCATGGTGGCTCATTACCTGTAATCCCAACACTTTGGGAGGATGAGGTGGGAGGATTGCCTGAAGCCAGGGGCTTGAGACCAGCCTGGGCCACATAGCAAGACCCATCTTTACAAAAAATACAAAAAATTAGCTGAGCATGATGATTCACCCGTAGTTGCAGCTACTCGGGAGGCTGAGTTGGGAGGATTGCCTGAGCCTGGGAGGTTGAGGCAGCAGTGGACCATGATTGAACCATTGCATCCCAGCCTAGACAAAGAGCAAGACAAATGAACAGATGGATGAATGAAAGAAAGAAAGAGAAAGAAAATAAACAACTTCTTTTGTTAAAAGTGGTATTCTGATTCCATATTTTTCACAAAGCAAAAAGCAATTGGGACCATAGTGTCTTGGATTTTATTCTGATAACATTACTTAATGAGGAATACAGCTCTATAGGCCTAGAGACCTCTGTGAATACAACAGTGGATTTCTTGATTCCCAGGCTTTTCAGATTGAATTTTGCTATAAAGTGTTTATACCTTTCTATTGGCATTGGTATCCAAAACTTTTAATTTTTTATCTATTATATATTCCAAAGTATTTATGTAAGCTTTGACCCTTTCATCCCCAGTAGCTTGTCTGGTAGATGCTGCACTGCTGCCACCCAGGTCAGTTCTTCAGGGTGATGTAGCTATCCTACAGCTGGCACAGGATGTGCCTGGCGGCTTGCAGCTGTGACCTTCTCTGGGAACTGCCTGACCAAGTTGACACCCCTCCCATGGATCATCCTGTGGCTAATGGCTGGCTCCCATGGCCATAGGAAAACCCAATCCCCTTGTGTCAGTTGAGGACAACTTAAGACACCACTATTCCAGAGCTCCCCATAGGATTCACTGAGGCCTCAACTACTGCTGGAGTGTGGGGCAGCTTCTCCTTCTGCCCATCCCTGGCCTCCCTACTTCCTCGCAGATATCTGTATTGAGCCCCAGTGAAACTCAAACTCTGAACTCTTCATGCCCAGAGTCTATGACCAGGGCAAACAATCAAAAACAGGTAGTATTTTTTGTACTATAAATAATGTTCAAAGCATTTATTTTGAGGGATTCAGATTCATGGTATACACCAGGTGCCATTACTCACATCAGCACTTACCAATCTGCAGTAGAAGCTTGTTTGATTTAATAATCTACACTGAGTTGTCTCTGGGTCATTTGGCCTGTCTCCCACATGTCTTCTAATGGTATTATTCAAAAGTGGTACCTCTCTTCTTTCCTGTGCTTCACTGGTCTCAAACATGTCACTGACAGTTTCTAATGCAGCCTGGCAAAATGAGGGATTCTGCAATTGCAGAAGGAATTTCGGCTTTGGCTATTAAATGCAGGATATTGTAACTAGTTTCTTGTATTCAGTCTGACACAGTTGTGGCCCACTTGTAAATACTCCTGCTTCTTATTGTGTAACTCCAGACAATTTTTCCAGTTCTCATCTTTTTCTGTGTGAGATCAGTGCTTAGGGAAGGGTGCCAGCATAATTTGCCTGACGTCATTGCATCTTCTGATTCCTTTTTCATTAACTACAACGCCGAGACAGAAGAAGACAGGATTATTGGAAAATGCAAATCTGAATTTGAGATCATTTTCATTATATTTCCTGAGTAGAAACTTTTTTTTACTACTCTGCTTGGCACATTTGATGACTTTTCTTTAATTAAAAAATGTCTCTTATTTATGAGAAAATATGTCTCTACACATATATAATAGTATTAAAAAGATCAACAAAAATAATTTTACCAAATATGTACATATTTAAATATAAAAGTATATAAAGTATATAATTTTCAATGGCTTTAAAAATTAAGTTTTCAAAAAGTTTTGATTGCATAAATCCTCAAGAATGTTTCAAAATAAATCAAGTAAAAAAATTTTAAAAAAACAAAGCCTGCATTAAGCAAAATAGGCAATAATGACATTCCTTTTTTGATTGGACAATTAAAGTTCTGAAAAACTCATGAACATAAATGTCATTGATGTCATCTCTGATCCAAAATATTTTGAAAACTCAATTATTTGAAGCTGTAAAACCCTACAGTCCTCTTTACTGAGCTGATTTAATTATGCAACTTACTGTAACATTTTTAAAAAGTTATAAAAGCAGTATTTTGAGATTCCATCAAAAATCAGATCTTGCTGAATTTACATCATCACTAGCCAGGAAAGAAGGGAAGGATCTGGGTGAGAAGAAAATTTTATAAATCATTTTTATTTTAATAAGGAACACTTAATGCCAGATAATAATTATAAACATAATCATACATTTTATTTAGTCATATAGGTAAAAATATTAGCCAGCTAATTGAATAAAAAATGCCCTCACATGCTGAACCTGTTACTAAACTAAACTGGGTTCGTCTGCCCCTGCATGACAGGAAGACACTGAAGTGCTAGGTTTTTGCAGCAAGAAAGTTTTACTGCAAGTCAATTGGTGAGGAGGAGGAGGAAAGACTCAAATCTGTTTCCCCAGGCTGGGGGCTGTGCCGGGCTTTATACGTATAGGGTAATGAGGCGTAATCTAATTGGATGTTGCAATGGGGTAATGCCAGAGCCTGATCTGATTGGATCCTCGCTCCAGCTTTGCAGTGTCCGTTTCTTAACTCAGTCCCTGCTCCTCTGCCTGAGCACTTAGGTTCCTCCTGTGGTTGCATGCTTGATTCATCTGGGTGTGCTCAGAATATGTGGCCTTCAGCCTGGGGGTCCGTACAGCTCACAACTTCCTGACACACAAGTCGAGCCACAATGTGACACAGCATCGTTGTCTAGGGTAATACCCAAGGTTCGTTGTCTCACGCCAAGAAAATCAAGGATGTGGACACACAAGGAGTGAGGTTAAGAGTGCAGGTTCAATAGGTGAAAGAGAGAAGAGAGCTCCTGCAGAGGGGTCCTGAGTGGGTTTTTCCAGTTAGAGGCAAAATGCAAAGGGTTTTACAGATGAGCTGGAGGACACAATGTCTGATTTACATAGGGCACGAAAGATTGGTCAGAGCAGTTGTGCAATTTGCATAAGGCACGAAAAACTGGTTAGGACTAGATGTGCCATTTGCATGGCATGGGAAAATGTGGCCACCCTCACCCTAATCTTTTATTGTGCAGATGGGTTCTCTGCCTAGCTGGTACCATGTTGCCTGTCTTTTTACTGTACACGTAGTGACAAAGAAAAGGGAAGACAGCGCCTCTGTGTTGAACACACCTGGCCCTCAGGTAGCCCTTTTCTACTGGCACAGCTGCCAACATTCACTTGTGCAAACTTCTAGCTTGCTTATCTATGTCTGCAGCTCAGTTTTTCAGGCTGATCTTTATTAGAAAAGAAATTATTTGGGAGCTTCTTTTTGTTAAAAGGGAAGCCTTGCCAAGGACTCTTTTACCCTCACTATCTCCCTAAATAATTTCTTTCTAGCTCCTGTATCAGTTGGTCCTGTGCCTAGTACAGACAAATTCGCATATGAGAAACAACCTGTAACTGAAATAAAACAGCTTGATAACAAGAAGTCCGTGGGGGTGTCAGGAAAGTGCCACGTGGCTCAGCCACCCTGTGCCTCTCTGCAGCAGATCCTCCAAAGAGAGTTACTGGGTTTAGAAAGATTACAGGAACCACATGCATAGTTTTGTTTAACTTTTATTTATTTATTTTTTTGGAGTAGTTTCAGATTCACAGAACAATTGAATAGAAGGTTCAAAGAGTTTTGATATACTCTTTGTCCAACGTGTACACAGCCTGTTCCTCTATTGGCATCCCCCACTAGAGCAATACCTTTCTTATGATCAGTGAACCTACCTTGACACATCATTACCTGAAATCCATAGCTTACATTAGGGTTCACGCTTGACACTGCATTCTGTGGGCTTTGAGAAGCATATAGTGACATGTGTCCATCCTTAGAGCCTACGGAAGACTTTCCTTGCCCGAGAAATCCCCGTGCTCTTCCTGTTCATCCCTCCTGACTGCCAGCCCCTGGCAGCCACTGGTCTTTTTCCTGTCTCTATAGTTTAACCTTTTCCAAAATGCCAAATATAGTTGGAATCACACAATACGTGGCTTTTCCAGAGTGGCTTCTTTCACTGAGCAATGTGTAATGCGTGTGTGTAGTGAAAACACAGCATATGTATAGTGAAAACAGCATGAAATGTAATTTCAACAGTTGCAAATTTTTGAATGGCCGTAAACCATGGTTTATGGCTCTGAAAACTAACAGACATCAGTGTCTTGGCCCCTTTGTAACCCATCCGAGGTACAATGAGAGACTACTGCACTGTCCTGCCTCCATCTTCCCCACCCACTCCCAGAAATCCCCTCTCCAAGTAGGAGAAACTGCTACTGTCTGGTCCAGGTTGCACACATTTCCATGACAAATAAAACCCCTAGTGCCTGAAACTGCTTTTCCGGTTTCTCCTTTCACCTGTGATTATTCCCTGAGTGTCGGGGGCTTCAAGACAGAACACCTTGTCATTGGCTGTGAGCATCAAGACCGTGTTGAATGGGTTTAGGCTGTGAGCCTGCTCAGGTGTGTGCCTTTGTGGGGGGAATTATCCAATGAAAAGATATTTTTCTGCTCAGTGAAAACCAGAAAGGAGCATAACACCTGTCACGTCACCAGGCTGCCTCCAGGCCTGGCATTGGAGGCACAGCAAGAGCCTAATGCTAATCATCCAGGGAGGAAGTGTCCTTGGAAGCTTAGTCCGAGCAGCAGGAGGCCACCCTGCATGGCCGAAACCCCTTTTGCCTTCACTTTTCTGTGGCATAGTGGGACTAAGCCCTTGTCTTTGACTTAAGAAGGGGTAGAGTTATGTAACCCTCATAATTAAGACCTTCCCAGCCATATCCACTCTTTTATTTTCAACACTGTCAAGAAGGATTTGCTGTCTGTAACTCTTTCTCGCTTGAGGGCGTTTTTAATTCCATTTTCAACAAATTTCTGAGTCATTTCTGATGGCAATAATTAGGACAAAGAGAAGCCGAGGACCTGGGAATAAAAGCAGGCTTGGAGATTTTTTGAATTAAGCTTAGGGTATTGAGAGAGAGGAAACTGAGGCTTTAGAATGTCCCTTGTCCTGTGACTGGGAAAGGAGAATGTGTGCCCACAGGTCAGACTCCGAATCTGACACCAGGGGCTCAGGTAAAATGGGTGTCACAGGAACAGGTAGAGTGGGTGTCACAGCCAGGGACTAGGTAGAGTTGGGTGTCACAGCCAGGGACTACGTAGCTGGCCTTGTTACACGGCCAGGTCAGTTAGGAATTTGTTTCTATGTAACGATGGTGGGCCTGAGAGGCACTGCCTCCAGGATGCAGGACCAGAACTTGATGTGAGGACTGTGCTGCAGCCAAGCAGATACAGATGTCCTCTTGAATCTTCAGAAAACAACTACTTATTTAAATTATGCAAATTTTTTTTCTTGCATATAATCTTTGTAACCTTATTTTAGAGAATTTAATGACATTTGATATTTGGTATTCTGGCATTCCAAAGTCTGTAATTGGGCTTCATGAAACCCTGGAGCTAAACTCAATGAGAACGAGATGCCTTCCTCAACCCCAGAGGTTTGGGTTCTAAGGGAAAATGTCGAAACAATTGTTGGTCTTTTCCCAATAGCTCCTGATGTTTATTCTTTCCTTCCTCTTTTCTTCCTTTTTCTTCTTCCCCTCTTTTGTTTTCTTTTTTCTTTTTTTCTTTTAGCAGAGATTGTTCTGGTCATCTATTGCTGCCTAACTGACTACCCCAAAACCTGGAGGTTAAAAGCAACACCTGTGATATGTCATGATTTTGTGGGTCAGGAGTTGGATGGAGTAGGGCTTGGATATGTGACCGTTTGTGCCACTCATTCAGTTGGGAAGATGTCTTGTGCACACGTTGGCACCGAGGCTAGGAAGGTAGGAAGGCTGGCTCCCTACACTGTCCACTGGGGCAGCTGCCCCTGGCCTCGCCAGCCTGCAGTCTCAGGATCCTCACCCTCCTACGGCTGCTCCAACGAGAAGTTGCTAGTTTATTAGGACCTGGGTCATCTTCTATTGGTCAAGCAGTCTCAGAGCCTACATTGAAGGGTTTCAGACATAAACACCACCTCTTCATGGGAAAAGTATCAACAAATGTGCAGCATTTTGCTTTGTCTTATTTTTTTAAGAGACAAGGCTCCATTCTGTTACCTGGAGTGCAATGGCAGGATCATAGCTCACTGTAACCTCAAACTCCTGGGCTCAAACCATCCTGCCACCTCAGCCTCCCAAGTAGCTAGGACTACAGGTGCACACCACCATAGCTGGCTAATTTTTTGTTTTGTAGAGATAGGGTCTCACTCTGTTGCCCAGGGTGGTCTCAAACTCCTCACCTTAAGCTATCCTCCCACCTCGGCCTCCCAAATTGTTGGGATTACTGGTGTCAGTCACCATGCCCTGCCTGGAGCATGTTTTAAAAGTGAGATTTATTGTGGTATCAAAATTTACATACAGTAAAATTCACCCTTTCTGGTGTACAGTTACATACACGTTTTGACAAACATCATTAGCCCACATTCACTATGGTGATGGAGATGTGACTATTTCTGTCGCCTCCTCCAAACACCTTTGTGCTTCTATAATCACCCCTCTATCCTGCCCCAGCTTTTGGCAAGCACTGCTGTTTTCTCTTCTCATCACTTTGCCTGTTTCAGAACATCATATAAGTGGAGCATGCAGTGTGCAGTCTTTGGAATCTGGCTTCTTTCCCTTAGTGTCATGCATTTGAGATTCGCCTATGTGTTCATGTGTATATGTATTTTGTTCCCTTCTGCTACTGAGAAGCATCCCATTCCATGGATGCACCACGGTTTTGTTTCCCATCCATTTGTTTGAAAACTTAGAGTGTTTGCAATTTGGGGTAATTATTAAAGCTGCTATGAATATCACATATAGATTTTATTTATGTATGTACGTATTTATTTATTTGGAGACAGGGTCTCACTCTGTTGCCCAGGTTGTAGTGCAGTGGTGCAATCACAGCTCACCACAGCCTCAATCTCTCGAGTTTTCATGATCCCCCCCACCTCAGCCTCCCAACTAGCTGGGACTGCAGGTGTGCACCATCACGCCCAGCTAATTTTTAAATTATTATTTTGTGGAGACAGGGTCTTGCTGTGTTACCCAGACTAGTCTCAACCTCCTGGACTCAAGCAATCCTCCCACCTCGGCCTCCCAAAATACTGGGATTATAAGTGTGAGCCACTATGCCCTGCTTCATATAGCTTTTTATGTAAACGTTTACATCTCCTGTGCACAGTCACCCAGGGGCAGGATTGCCAGGTCTCGTGGCTCACTTATGTTTAACTTCGTAAGAAAGGACCAAATGGTCCCACCACGTGGCCGTGTCATGGGCATCTCCCTCTTATGCCACAAGGACCTCAGGCCTTCCACATCTTCACTGACACTGGTTGTTATTGCAGTTGGTTTGTGTAGTTTGAATTCTTCTAATAAGGGTCCAGGGCATCCCATCATGGTAAATTTCCCTGGTGACCAGTGATAGGAAGGTGAGGTTCTCTTCACTTGTGGATTGCCTATCATTCTATTGGCTTTGGTGGAGTAACTGTTTGTTCTTTTTGCTCACATTTTTGGTTTTCTTATAGTTGAATTTTGAAAATTCTTTATATTTTCTGAAAAATGGGCTTTTATTCTTTTATTTTTTTAAGAGCCAGAGTCTTATTTGGCTGCTTACTGCAGACTCACACTCCTGGGCTCAAGGGGTCCTCCTGCCTCAGCCTCCCAAGTAGGAGGGTCTACAGGCATGCACTACTACACCCTAATTTTCTTTTTGGTAATTCTTTTTTTTTTTTTTAATTTTTTATTGTATTTTAGGTTTTGGGGTACATGTGCAGAACATGCAAGACAGTTGCATAGGTACACACATGGCAGTGTGTTTTGCTTCCTTCCTCCACTTCACCCACATTTGGCATTTCTCCCTAGGCTATCCCTCCCCGGCTCCCCCCCCACTGGCCCTCCCCTTTTCCCCCCAATCAACCCCAGTGTTTAGTACTCCCCTCCCTGTGTCCATGTGTTCTCATTTTTCATCACCCGCCTATGAGTGAGAATATGCGGTATTTCATTTTCTGT
>CAUYOR010124120.1:0-12222 GCA_963573925.1 Callimico goeldii
AGTTCCTAGTTTCTTTACATTGGGCTACAACATGTTCTTTTAACTCACCGAAGTTCGTTATTATCCATTCCCTGAAACGTGATTCTAACACCGGGAGGCGCTCGTTCTCCATCAAGCCTTGTTCCGTTGTTGATGTGGAACTGTGATCATCTTTAGGGGGAGAGGCATTCTGACTCTGAATATTCTCGGCTTTTTTACGCTGGTTTCTTTCCATCATTGTAAATTTATCCTCCTGTCGTCTTTGAAGTTACCAACTTTCAGATTAGGTCTCTTGAGTGGACATCCAAGTTGTTAGTTCCCAGGGCCAGAACAGCAGCGTTAAGAATTATGGTGCTTTTCTGACCAGGATTCTCCTATCTGGCTTCCTTCCTGTGTCCATAATAGGCGACTCTGCCTTCCCGGGGCTCCAGACCTTGGTCAGAAGGGGAACCTGTCTTGTTTATTCTGCGCTGAGCTCTGCCGCGCCGAGGTGCCATCACAGCTGCTGCGCCGGCGTCCAGAGTTGTGCATCCGGCGTTATGCTGGACAGCCGTGTGTGTTCTCGAAACCTCGGTCAGAAGGGGAGCCAGCCCTGTTTACTCTGCTCCGAGAGCTCCCGCGCTGAGGTGCTGGCAGAACCGCTGCGCTGGGCACAAAAGTCGCTCTGGTGACCCATGTGATTCCTCCACTGGAGATCTTCTGCTCCGTGAGCGACCAGAATTTGTCTGAAAGTGTGGTGTGCTCTGGTTCTCCGTGCCTTCACTGAGAGCTGCAATCCTGGGATGTTAGCCATCGGCCATCTTGCATTGTTCCTCCATAACAGTACCATTTTATCTGAACATGATGGCATATGCTGAGTTGGACACATGACTCAAGCATGTGTTTTTCTTGCTATTACCTAAAACTATCTCTTTTCTGGTTGAAAAGACTTGGGCTATTCATTGACCTTCTAGCCAAGCAAAACTAAGTGGAAGAAAAATAAACCAAATAATCCTACATCTTTATCTTTGAATTGTGTTTCTGGTATTTTCAGAGAAAATATTATTACTAAGATGCTATATATAATGCATGTGTCATAACCAAAAGGACCCTGCAGTATTTGATATAGTTTAAATAGAATTTTATGTGGCAACTGTTATTTCATTAATTTTTCTTTGTAATTCAAAGAATATATATTCATTAATTCATCCATTTAACATACTTATTGAATGCTAGTGTATGCAAGGCACATGTTAGCTTTTGCAATTGCAGCAATGAAGTTAAGAAAATTAAGACTTCAACTCCCAAAGTATAGAGATTATCTCTCATATCCAACATAATTTAAAACAAAGATGATTGCCACAATTTGAAGTAAACTTTTCAGACTTTGGAAACAAATAAAAAGTTACATAAAATAAATTGTCACTCAAGAGCCCACGCTGATTCTTTGCTTTATAAAGGTCCCAGATATGTGGGTAGCTATAGAAGGAATGAAGGCAGTCTACTTGGTCATCCAATTCTAAAGTTAGAAAGGCACAAAATGGACACATGAAAGATAGAAAGCAGATTAACATGTGGCTCTTATTTCCTATAAATGGAGCAGTGAAAAACAGTGATTACCAAACTATACCACCAAGAAATTGTGCCTTAAAATGCTTCATTTTAAATCAAATTCTCCTTTGCATTAAAAACTTGAGCTGAAAAGTTCCGCTGGAAAAAATAATGTAGTAAGGTATTTTTAAGAGGGTGTAAAGTATTTGAAGCCTTTGGTTATGCCAATTCAATCCTATGTTCTATGTAGTACTAAGATTATTAGTGTTAAGCTGATCGGTCCCATTTTATGTTAAAAGAACAAAAAGAAAACTATGACAGCTATTAAAAGAGAAAGATAAGGTGAAAATAAAAAAAAAGTTGATGAAGAATGTAAGACAAAAGACATATATGTGAAAAAGAGGCAGAGGAAAAGATTAGAGTTCTCCTTGACTTCAAAGAAAATAAAAAATTAACAGATCTGGCAGCCTTCACACGTGCACACATTTACATATGTACACTCACAAATGCAAATGCATAATTAAAGCTAGTGAAATAGAAAGTATTTGATGAAAATACAGCTTGGGTAAAAATAACACATGCTTTTCTGCTAAGTCTCTCCCTTTACAAAAAATAATAAATGCCATATGTAATATATCTTCTTTCAGGATGTCATATTTTCTCTCTAGAAAATCCTCATCTGCTAATGAAAAATCAAACATGAACCAATCTCATGATATATTTCCAACCTCAGACCCCTCTTTTCTTTCACTTGCTTTCTGCCAACAACAGATGTCTTCATCACATTTGAATTCCTGATACAGTTGAAATGCCTTAGGCTCTGTAAGACAGAGATTATGACTTAAAAATCTCTGTCTTCTTTGCCCAGAGGAATGCCTAAAACTCTTACAGTAGATGCTCATTAAATGTTGATTGTGTTAAAACATAGATACCATTTTAATAAAATATCAGCGGCATAATTTTCCAAGGTTGGTAGATTTTTTTCTCCCCTACCTCCTGTGGAGATGGAGAAATATTTTCATCATATTTTAACAGGAAGTGCAGAGATCACAGGACTAATCATATTGTTAAGTTCAATAAGTAAAAGTTAATAAGAAAAAAATATTTTATGAAATAGTCAAATGTAGTAATCAAACACCCATTTTCTCTTAATGTTACTGAAACATGCTTAAAATTGTTACTTATATATATTTGAACCAAAGCAAGTGATTCCATATTAATCAATCATAATTTATTTTTTATCAGGAAACAAGGAGATACCTGTCCCTCTTCATCTTATTGTATCTTATTATATTGCTTGATGTAATTATTTTCTCTAACTAGAAAAGGAAATATTTTAAAAGGGCCATTCTGAAGATGTTTTTGGTTTACTTTGACCCTCAAAGGATGGTTTGCTAGATTCAGCTCTCTAGATTAAAAAGTATTTTCTCTGAGAAGCATAAAGAACTAGATATCTAGGTCCTATGCCATTCCTGAATCTTCTATATATACTCTTTCTCTTCACACATCTTTCATTTTTCTGTGTCTAAAAAATGCAATTAATAATGTATTGGCATGAACCTCCTTTTTATCTATATTTAAGGTACTTCTACCTTCATACTTATGTTTTTTATTTCTGGGAAATATTCTTGCATTAGCTCCTTGATCATTTTCTCCTTCCGTTTCCTCTACTATAGGAATCTCTGTTTTTTAAGTTAGTAAATTTTTCTAAAATTTTAAAGTTATTTTCAGTTTTATTTTCTAACTATATTATTATATGTTTTCTTTCACTGGTGGACACAGCCTGTCTGGAGCAGCAGCTGCCATGATGCCAGCTGCAGGGGGAGGCATGGTTGAGGCCATGAGGCTCCATGGAACCTGCAGGAGCTGGGAACAGGTGGGAGCCCCACCCCCACCTAGTTAGCACAGCAGGAGCTCTGCGCTCCGAGGCTACAGTCGCAGCCACCCAGCAATGGCTCTGGACCCAGGAACTCTTGTGCTCGTGGGGGCTCAGGAAGCCTCATCCTACCCCTGCATGCTCAGAAGTGGCCGTTCCTGCTCCCTGGCCTCTTCGCACTCCCAGAGCCCAATCCCGTGTGGAGCAAAGTTATGGCCGAGCCCAGCTGCTGTTGAGACCCAGGGTGTGCACACCCTTGGGGTGGCGCTCCCATGCCAATCCTCTGACATCTCAGCCTCCTATGGACTTTGGGCACCAACGAACATGAGAGGAAGGCCAGGGGGCACTGAGGGAGGCCCATTGGAGACATGAAGGTGCCCCTCAGCACAAACAGCCTGGGTGCCATGGTTGGCAAGTTGATGACGGAAGGCAGACACGTTCCTAGGTAGAAATGGTCAGATTTCCCATGAAACCCCATCTTCAAGCCAGGAAAATCCTGAAGATGGGGATCCAGCTACTAGTTCCAGGCAAAGTCCACAGCTTGAAGTTCAAACTTCATTGATGACCGTTTGACCAATTTTCGGCCATCCATTGCCACCCATGGACCAATCAGCATGGCTTACTCTTTTTGAGCCCATAAAACCCCAGACTCAATCAGACTCAGACCTCGTGACTACCACTTGTAGGAAGGAGAACCCACTTCAGGTTTCCTCAACTCATCATCAGGACAACCTCCTCATAGAAAGGAGCCACACTCTCTGCATCGTGTCTCCACTAGGAACTGGACATTCATCAGGACAACCTGCCTGTGGAAAGGAGCTACCCATTTCTGGTCTCCTGAAAGCTGTTCTGTGGCTCAATAAGGCTCCTTTCTGCCTTGCTCATCCTCCAGTTGTCTGTGTACCTCATTCTTCCTGGTTGTGGGACATGGACTGGGGACCCACCTGGCAAGACTGAAAGAGCTGTAACACAAACAGGGTTGAAACATGCCCCCTGCTCGCCATGTTGTAGGTGATGAGAAGGAGAGAAGAGTTGCAACCCTTTTCAGAGCCCAGACCTATGTGCTCCCAGAGCCAGGACTGTGACATGCTGTAACACCCTCTTTGGGGCTCTTCAGCTCCTGGCCTCTCGAAGCTTTCAGGTGCCACTTCATTCCCCTTGTCCAGTTGCTGGTGTCCACAGCAGAAGCCTTCTGGTCCAGCTGCAGCATCACATGGAGCTGGCACCTGTGCTGGCATTTAGAGCTGCCCACTCTGCTGCAGCTAGCATGTCTGGCTGTGTGCAGTGGCCAGACACCATGCTGGCTCACTTATACACCCCTTGCCACTCTGCCCTTGGCTTGCCCTTGGCAGGCATGGCATCCAGTCCAGTAGTGCTAGACAAGGGCAGCCTGCCAGGCCAAGTGGGCAAAATGAACCCAGCCAGCATAAGCAAAACCCAAGCAGAGGCACTGCTGGCCACAGATGTTTCTGGCTCGTGAAGTGGCACCCTAAGGAGCCTGTCACACTTTCTGAATCTTAAGACCATTCTACACTCTCTAAATGTACTGTTTTTATAGTATAGTGCTCTGTTTTTGAAAGCAATATCTTCTTTTCCTTATCTTTATTTAGGATATCTCTTAAGATGATTCTATACTTTATAAATGTACTGTTTTTATAGCATAGTGCTCTGTTTTTCATGAAAGTAGTATATTCTTTTACTTAACTTTATGAAGGATATCAGTGATCAGATTTGTTGTCATTTTTCTTTCCTGGTACATGCACTATTTTGTATCTCTGTTCCCTTTAGGTTTATGTTTCTTTGTGTTTTATTGGTTCTCCATTACCTGTTGAATGCTTTGTTTTGTTTTTCCTATTAGAGGATTTCTGCAAACATCTGATTATATTAGGCAATTAAAAAATTTTTAATAGAAAGGTATTAAAAGTTTGCAGGGAATCTGTGATCATTTCTGGGGCTTCCTGACTAGAGAACTTAAGGTTAAGTTGCTAGGCAGGCACACAGTCGTTTCACCTGATGAGTTCCAGTCAATGGCTTATTGTTCTCCTTGGTTCCAACAGAGAGGTAACTTTGTCTTCTTTCTAGTAGAATGGAGGTGAGAGTGGAGTGCGAGTGAAACAGGAGGAATCTGATTTTGTGTTTACTGTAGCCAAGGGACAGAGATTGGAGAAATTGATCACCTTGACTTTCACATTGTTGGGAAAAGCAGCAAAGGAGAAAGGATTTACAGAGTGCCTACACAAATGGGTTATGAGTAACATATAAACAAGGAACAACAAACTGCAGAAGGCTGCAGGAGGCCTCTGAGGAGGAAGGTGTCTCCATGCCTCATGTTCTGGTGCAGAGTGACGTAGGCTCTGTTACCAGAAACATTGTGCTCAAGGACATAAAACCCCTTCTTAGCACTATGATATAGTCGGACTTGTAGGCTCCTTGTAAGGCCTGAGTTCCACCAACTGTACATAGAAAATAAGCTAAAGATAACCACATGTTCTGGTTTTATGAAACTCCCAAACCACCACTGTTATCAATCGTTAAGATGATACAACATTTCCAGCTCACTAATTCAATTCTGGCTCACTGATTCACTCCACCATCACTCCACCCCTACCCTATAGATCAAAGTGATTGTAATCAAATAGTGTGGATGGTCAGAACTTGGGATCTTTACCGTCTCCTCCAAAGTAATAACTGATGGCCCCCTCGTCCCACTGTTTCTCTTAATCTGTCTTTTTCTCATTCCTTCGTCGCCGTTGAACTCAGGGCACCCACGGGTGATGTAGGGCTGGCTCCCTACTTTCTGGTGCCCAATGTGGGGCTCATGAATCACTACATTCTGGCACCCAATCTGTGG
This sequence comes from Callimico goeldii, assembly GCA_963573925.1. Classification (NCBI taxonomy): domain Eukaryota; kingdom Metazoa; phylum Chordata; class Mammalia; order Primates; family Cebidae; genus Callimico; species Callimico goeldii. The sequence goes on from CAUYOR010124120.1 coordinate 6,237, forward strand.
GGCTCATGGATTCCCTACACACATGACTCCCTGTATTTCCTATATAACATCTCTGTCTTCACCAAGTTAAAATTCCTTAATCTACTGTGTTGCTATTTTAAAGCCTGCAAAGAGAAAAACTCCAAAGTTCTGGCAGGTAGAGAAAAGGCACCTAGTAATTTTATTTGTGGGATTCAAACAACGCCCCTGTTTTCAGATACACTTTTACTTATGCTCTTAAATGGATATATATAGTGCCCAAAATTACTGAAATCATTCAGAGTTCCATTGTATGATACAGTTTATTTCTAGGGTCTTCTTTCTCCTATTAGACATTTACATTTTGATTTATTAGGTCCAATATGCCAGTTAAAACATGTCCATATAACTTTCATGTTTGTAGCTCTTTTCATTATGCATCTCTTACGCTTAAATTTGCTCACCCGCAGCCTTTATTCTTTGTAGATTAATGCATCATCAAAAAAATCCCCTTACAATTATTCTATTGAGGCTTCTTCAAAGAAAAAAAGTGTTCATGTTTCTCTGCTTACATAGAAGCCTTTCTATTGGTATGAAAAATCATGTGGATCTGTACTTATATTTAATAATATTTCTGATACATTTATCTCCTAAAATAAATATAATTAAATATGATGGAATAAAATACAATGGAATAAAATATCCGAAGTATGCAGCTGTTTCTACTATATTCAAGATAGTGAGCTTTGTACTAAGTAAACAAAATTTAATAACAAATCAGTATGAAGAACTTTTTAACATGATGAACTATTAAACTTAGAAAATATTTGATCACAGTAATGCTTGTCTCATATTTTCCCATGGATGCCGATCAAATGATAACATTTGCATCTGTCATGGAAGAATATGTTTTGTCCTTATTGATTACTCTGCACAGTTGCCATTCGTCCACGTTTTCTTATATGGTTTCATTTTATGTTGCTTGGTTTAACTGTGCATGCCCTATGTTTCCTCTATAATAATTTACCAATTTTGATAAAAAAAAACTTTTTAGAACATTATTGTGAGCAATTATTGTTATTGGAAACAAGCTAAAAGCAAAATTTTACAACTTAAAAAATATAGATGGTTTTACAGCTTTTTGGTTAAATTTACCTTGACCTTTATTTCATGTAGAAAGACAGTTTTCAGATAAACAAGTGGCATTCTTTTCTCCACTAAAGTGTTCTACAATTAGAAACAGATGCACCGGAAATGACAAAGGGTACAAAAATGTGTGGAGATTTAAAAATGAGAAAATAATTCAAATACATATTAATAGGTTGATTTTTTTTTGTAAAAGTTTTTTTTTCTTTCTTTCTTTTATTGCATTTTAGGTTTTGGGGTACATGTGCAGAACGTGCAAGATAGTTGCATAGGCACATGCATGGCAGTGTGTTTTGCTGCCTTCCTCCCCTTCACCCACATTTGGCATTTCTCCCCAGGTTATCCCTCCCCAGCTCCCCCCTCCGCTGTCCCTCCACTATTCCCCCCAATAGACCCCAGTGTGTAGTACCCCCTTCCCTGTGTCCATGTGTTCTCATTTTTTCTCACCCGATAAACGGATTTTTAATCTAATCCATGTTTAAAGTTCATTTATATATGTCCTATTTTTGATAATGGAAACAAGAATGAAAGAACATAGTAAAATGAACTTAAAAAATTAGATCATTAAAATAATGATGATTCTTTGTTGACTTCTCTTCCAGATTCTATGTCACTGCAAATAAAACCGTATTTTTCATATTAAAAGCATAATATAGTTGATAAAAATGATATCAACATAAAATTATTAATAAAACAAAATTATACTTAGATGGAATATCTGACATTTATACATCCAAATTTTTAGTTATATGTAGTAACGTATCTATTGTAAAAACTGTTAATGTAAAAGTAAATTATTAGAGTGAAGAGATACCATTTTGGGAAGAAACACAAAAACACACACCCAGGCACAAAAATAATCCCAGAATATTTATTTGAATGATTCTTTGTGAAGTTAAAGGACCTTATTGCAAAAGCATTCCAAGAACTGTTCCTTAGCATAAATTGCACATCTGGGAAAAAGCATACACTTATAAGTGATGCATGTTTGAAGGGTTCAAAATAAAACTGTCTTTGCTTTGGTAGCTTCATTATAGAAGAATTATAATGGCCTATTATCTTTTTTTAGATTATGGATTAAGCATGTCAATGAAATTATTGTAAATGAAATGTACTTTGGCCTTTAACTATATGGTATCAATTTTCAGTTGTATTATCTTAGGTTGGTAATTTCAAATGGAATATTTTATACTTAAAATTGTAATTAATCAATACATATTTTGAATAACAATTATCTTTAGAAGTGTTGTAAGAAAAAGCAGCATATAGAGCTCATATTGAAAATAAGAAAAATATTTTTATTACATATTTAAATGATTTGTAAGTTTATTTCTAGCACATAGTGCTCTTATTCAAAATTGTTTGTCAAAATAAAATTGATCAAAGTTTTATGTTTTATCTAGAAATTGTATTGAAAGAAGTAAAGGTGTTTACAAAGTTTCTACTTTAGGGTCTCCATGGTTTATATATGACCTTATACATTATAAATTATAATTATAAAATGTAGATCAAAACTGTAAATTGCAAACCCTTGACCAATGTTTTACTTTCAAAAGCTTTACTATTGCTGGATTATTTATAAGTCTTCTCAATGTGAACACATATAAAAGTTATACAAAATATTTTAAAAATTAGATTGAAAACATCAGAGAGCTAGGAGTTAATGAGATTTTAGAAGTTAAGAAAAGGAAAGCAGCAAACATTCATGTATTTTCCAATGAACAATTATTAATAGCAAAATTAGAGAAAGAATGGTTAAAAATTTGAAAGAAGGTTTCTGCAGATTTGATACTGAGGAAATATACTTAATAAGCTCTGACTCTCACGAAACTTCTTTCGTTCCTCCATTGCCTAAGCAACTGGCTTTTCTTATTGTTGTTGTTTTTAATTTCAATACAGAAAGTCTAGGCCCTGTCATTGAACAGAAAAAGACCAAACTTCGAATTAGGGCCAAACATTAAATTATCCATAACCTCAAGTGAATTTTTTAGCTATTAGCCTAATAATTGGAAAAAAGTTTTAAAGAAAAAATTATTATTAGAAATATACAGTTTATGTAGGCTGTATTTATAATACCAAGTATTTGATGAAACGTAGCTAGAAATAGAAATAAGCTGTAATATATAACCCATTGAAAACATATCAAATGAAAGAAAAACTAATAAATTATCCAAATATTAGAGGATATGAAGCACCATATTTAAAATACATATGATTAAACTGTAAAATAAAGAACAAAATGTATCCTTTTGACATAGAACTGTAAAATATAAAAGTGACACAAATAAAAATTCTAAAAAAATGAAAACATCATATAAAATTAGAAATCAGCTAAATGAGAATGATAGTATGTTAGTCACAATTGAAAAAGAAATAGTGACTTGAAATATTAGTAAAAATAAAATTTTGGGGATAAAGGCAGAAAGTATTAGAAATAAAAAGAACAGTAACGAAATAAATGTGATATTATACATTCATTTATTATGTGTACAATATAAATCTCACAGAGAAAATAATATGAATGAGCAATATATAGAGATAATATTTATAATGTTTCCAAAACTAATAAAAGAAATGAGACCACAAAATAAAGGATTATTTAAAATCCCAAGTAGGATGCATACAAAAGACACATAAATTTGTCGAAGGACCTAAAATTATGGCTGGCATCTAAACAGAAACAATGGAAGATAAAAGAGAATGGAATAATATAATCAAATGTCTAAAAAAATTATTAACTACCTGGAATTCTACAAAGAGTCAAAACCTGACTTACAAGGAAATATACGAATTAATTATCAATAAAAATAAAGGCATACTGAATATTTTTCAGAGAATCCAAGTTTACAATTTGTCAGCAGTACTTAACCAAGGAAAATGTTTTAAATAATTTTTTTAAAGGAAATAATCCCAGGCAGAATCTCAGCAATATATATAGAAAAAAATTAAAATTGAGATCACAAGAAAGGCTAAAATTGAAGAAAATCAAATTAACACCAATTAAATATGACAATAATATTATTTTTCAAATTTTAAGTGCAAAATGTTATAATACATGACAAAATGTCTTATGCCAGGAAATAAAATTAAAATGTTTCATGTTGTTTATACTGTATGTGAATATGTAAAATTACTCATTTATAGGGAACACTTATGTTTCAAAGTTTTATGTAGTAATCAATAAATTATAGCTTTAAAAATTCTGACAACTCAAAATGCAGCAAGAAATGAGAGAAATGGAGCATAAAAAAAGATAGAGCAGAAAAAAATCAAATAGTAATATGGCATATATAAACTTAAACCTTATTTTCAACTAAATACTCTAATTAAAATTTGGCAACCAGACATAACATAAACCATAGTTATATGAAATGTAAAAAATACACGTTTAAAATGTAAATAAAAATGTTGAAAGTTAGAGCATGTAAAAGGTATATTAAATAAATAAAAACAAATAGAGTTGTAAGGCTATAGTAAATCCTTCAAAGTACAATGTAAGATAAAGCTGACATAGATTGAAAATGTTAATTTCATCAAATAGATACACAAAGTCTGCATTTTAAATGTACATATAAATAAACCTATAACAAAAATATATAGAATAAAATTAACAAAACTAAAAAGAAAAATATTCAAAATCTTCACATATCAACTCAATTTAACTGAATAATATAAAATAGTTACATCCAATAAATAATTTTTTTATTTTGTTGCATTATGTGTTGTTTATTATGTGTCATAACATTTTATCTCTTACCACAGATGTTAACAAACCTCTCTCAGTAACACTGTTGTACTAGAATATGATTGTATAAAAACATTGTTGTAAGGCCGGGCACGGTGGCTCAAGCCTGTAATCCCAGCACTTTGGGAGGCCGAGGCAGGTGAATCATGAGGTCAAAAGATCAAGACCATCTTGGTCAACCTGGTGAAACCCCGTCTCCACTAAAAACACAAAAAATTAGCTGGGCATGGTGGCACGTGCCTGTAATCCCAGCTACTCAGGAGGCTGAGGCAGGAGAATTGCCTGAGCCCAGGAGGTGGAGGTTGCAGTGAGCCAAGATCGCGCCATTGCACTCCAGCCTGGGTAACAAGAGCAAAAACTCTGTCTCAAAAAACAAAAACAAAAACAAAAACGTTGTAATTGCTATAATAGAACAATCATGTGAACTGATTCTCAAAAAAATTAGATGATTTGAAAAGCCCTGTCAATAACTTGAGCAAATTTGTCTTTATTGAATACAACATAAAATAAACAAACACATTCTGGGCCATAGAAAAAGCCTAAAAACAAAGGTTTTATTTTTTTCTGATGCTAGATGGTTAAATAATAAATATAATAAAGCCAATGATAAATTAATATAAATAAGATAATATAATATTAAATCTGTAATTGTGTGAAAGAGAAAGAACAAATTTATCCTGAGTAAAGTAGAAAAGGCAGTAAGGAAATAGAAATCATTGAAATAAAAATCAAATGCAGAACACAATCAGGACCAACAATTTTTATGGAAAGACTATTAAATCAACAGACATCTGGCAAAACTGGACATTGATGAACAAAAACAGTAAAACCTGAATTACATCAAGAATGAAAGGGTACAACACAAGTCAGCACATTCTACAAGGTAAATATCCTGTCAAATATACCAAGGTCATATATAAAAAAGAGGGACACAGAAATTATTCCATGATAAAAAAAAAAAAAACAGGTACCCGGAGAAGTTGGTGCTGTAGGAGCAACTAAGGATTGCAGCACTCATTGAAGACACAGAGGGTGAGTGCAAGCTGCATTTCCAGACGGATCTTTGTTGCCCACAGAACGGAAAAATTCCCAGGTGTAGGAGAGACAAGGGACGTCAGTGCAGCTGTTTTGGCTGCC
>CAUYOR010124121.1:0-12448 GCA_963573925.1 Callimico goeldii
ACCCAGGTGGTGGTGCTTGGGGTGGGCCGCGAATGCGCCTTTGCGTTCCCGCCTGGGTAACAATAGCAAAAATCCATCAAAAAAAAAAAAAAAAAAAAAAAAAAAAAAAGATAGATATTTTTGGGAGAATGTTTTAAATAGAAATTTACTTCTCATAGTTCTGGAGGCTGGAAGTCCAAGATCAAATAGCTTTCATTCTGAAGCCTCTTCTCTTGGCTCATTGGCAGCCATCATCTTGCTGTGGGCTCACATGACCTCTTCTTTGCAATAGGAAAGCAAACTCTCTGGTGTCTCCTTTAAAGATGCCAATCTCATGATAAAGGCCCCAGCCTCATGCACTCATCTAACCCTAATTATCTCGAAAAGAAAATATTACCATATTGGAAGTTAGAGCTTCATCATGTGAATTATGTAAATTTGGGGGATGGTGTGGTGTACAACTCAGTCCACAGCATAGGGTCAGTTTCCTAGTATCAGCCTTTGGGGCAGTATCTTCAATTTCTAATCACATGATGTGAAATGACAACCAAGACTGCAAGTTATGATTTAAACTCTGTGAAGCTTCTCTCTTACATTCCATGACTAGAAACAAAGAGGCATTTTAAAAATTATCACCCTAGTTTTTTGCAGTCCTCTTAAAATACTTTGCCAGAATAGTAGATAGTAGCATTCCTTTGTGTTTTGAAGCTTCTGCAGCATGGTTTTCTAAAGAAAAAGAGCTTCGGGCCAGGCATGGTGGCTCATGCTTGTAATCCCAGCACTTTGGGAGACTGAGCCGGGCAAATCACCTGAGGTCAGGAGTTCGAGACTAGCCTGGCCAACATGGTGAAACCCCATATCTACTAAAACTACAAAACTTAGCTGAGCATGGTGGCACATGCCTGTAGTCCCAGCTACTTGGGAGGCTGATGTGAGAGAATAACTTGAACCTGGGAGGTGGAGGTTGCAGTGAGCCAAAATCGCATAACTGCTCTCCAACCTGGGCAATAGAGCAAGACTCTGTATAAGGAAGACAGAAAGAGGAAGGGGAAGAGGAAGAGAAAGAGAAAGAGGAAGAGAAAGAGAAAGGGAAAGAAAGAGAAGAAAAGAGAAAGGAAGGAAGGAGGGAGGGAGGGAGGAAGGAAGGAAGAGAGAGAAAGAAGAAAGAAAGAAACAAAGAAAGAGAGAGAGAGAGAAAGAAGGAAAGAAAGAGAGAACGAAAGAAAGAAATTTGAATCTCCGACCTCATAGCCTGAGTTAGGTGAACAGTAGGAAGAATGCATCAACCATCTTTCAGATGAGGCTGGCATCCAAGGGTAACTAGAAGTCTCATTGGTTTTCCATTTACACTTCCATAGAAGAAATGCATCTCTATAACCTGCCTGGCCTTTGTGAAATAGATTATGCAAGACACGGAAAAGCAGGGCAGCCTTTTGTGGCAATGCTGGTTCTCATCACAGCGGTTGATGAACATTATGAGGAATGCTAACTTGGCTTTGAGTGTGCCTCTTCACGTTGCACTGCCATGATTGTTTTTGACCCTCAATGACCTTGAGAGGTGGGAAAAGTCTACATTTTTATTCCCAGTTCTAAAGATGAGGAAAGAAGATACTTGAAGAGATAATAGGACTGTCCTGAGATTTTACTGGTGCAGAACTAAGACTAGAGTTCAGGCCTTCTCTGGGTCTAGGGTCATTCCTATGATCAGCCCATCAAATGCACTTAGCTCATCATAGGAGGGGATGTGCCTCTGCAGTCAGACAGGCTTCAGCTGTCAGACGATGGGCTCAGAGCAGGATCCGAGGCTCACTGATTTTCAGTTCACTGGACTAAGCCTGCCCAAGTAACACACACCCGTGCCTGGGCTCAGGCGTCAGAGCTCCAGCCAGGGACTCATTCTCTCTTGGCCCTGTTTTCTTGCCTCTAAAATAAGAATCCTGACCTACTTCATTGGCCTGTCCTCAGGGACGAGATAACCATTTTTAAATTAAACCAGAAATGGGTCTGTAAGTGTCCTAATACAACAAAATTACTACTTTGCCTTTAATGATGCTTTTTTTCATCTTGAGAATCAAAATGAAATCCATTCCTGTTCCTTCAATGAACATAAGTATTTTGCAGAGAGTAAAAGATACAAATGGGCTAGTCATCTATTCCGGGGAATACATGCCAGTCATTTGCCAATCTGTTCTCAGACTCATCCTGTTCCCCCATAGCGGACATTTCCCATGCTCCCTTGCCTACTGCCTTCCTGCCAAGTAAGGCCAATGGGAGGCACTATGGGATTGTAGGCGGAGAAAAAGGAGAAGCCCGTATCTATGGTCCTGTCCCTCTCTGCTCCAGGCAGCACTTTCTACAATGACTGTGTCTCCGCTGTGGTTCCTCCTCCAGCCAGGTGGCCTTGGCTCGTGGGCTTGCTCACACCATCTCTGTCTTCTCTCTCTCCCGCCCCAAGGGTGGGAACTGCTTCCCACTGTTGCTGATCTCTGGGTTGCTTTACCATGACCTGCAGGCTTTTCGGCTCTCTTATGCCTTTGTCTCCAGTTCTTTGTGTTAGATTCTGTCTGTTAAATGCCATGGCATGGGCTCTTTTCCTCCCTGGGCCCTGATGGACTGGGTACCCCACAGAGAAAGTGTGTTGGGAAAATGCCTTCTCCTAGAAGGAAAGAGATCTGGGCCTGAGTTGGGGCACTTTCTCCAAGGAGTTGGTGACCTCAGGCAAGCCACAACCTCTTTGGGCTTTGGTTTCCTTTCCCGTAAAATGAAAGAGCTACACTAGATGATTCCTGCCAACCGTTTCACAGTTATCAAGTAGGTAGGTGATTCCCTGACGGTGCCAGAACCCCTTCTAACTTGTTTCCAGTAAAAAGATGTACATTTTTGGTATCTTTTTTTTTCTATGAGAAGGAATCCTGCGCTGCCACCCAGGCTGGAGTGCAATGGCACGATCTTGGCTCGCTGCAACCTCTGCCTCCCACATTCAACTGATTCTCCTGCCTCAGCCTCCCAAGTAGCTGGGATTACAAGCATGCACCACAATGTCTGGCCAATTTTTGTATTTTTAGTAGAGACGGGGTTTTACCATGTTGGCCAGGCTGGTCTTGAACTCTCAACTTCAGGTGATCCACCTGCCTCAACCTCCCAAAGTGCTGGGATTACAGGAGTGAGCCACCACACCTGGCCTGTTTTTGTTTTTTTTAAAGTAAATTTTAAAACTTGTAGGGCTTTATCAGCTGCAGTTCATCCATCAGCTGAATGGTCATTTTGGAAATATAAGAAAATTATAAGGAACAGAAGAGTTCCCTCGAAATTCTACCAGACACCATTGTCTTAAATTCTAGAAGTTCCCAGGCAAACATTTGAAGAACCAAAGTAATCCAAAGGACATAGAATTCATTGAAAAACACTGCTTTCATCACCTTTCCCCTCCCTATAGAAAATCACTTTTTTTTTGGAGACAGAGTCTCGCTCTGTCACCAGGTGCCAGGCTGGAGTGTAGTGGCACGATCTCGGCTCACTGCAACCTCCACTTCCCGGGTTCAAGCAATTCTCCTGCTTCAGCCTCCTGAGTAGCTGGGACTACAGGCGCACGCCACCATGCCCAGCTAATTTTTGTATTTTTTTAGTAGAGACGGGGTTTCACCATGTTGGCCAGGATGGTCTCGATATCTTGACCTCGTCATCCACCCGCCCAGGCCTCCCAAAGTGCTGGGATTACAGGTGTGAGCCACTGTGCCCTGCCAGAAAAATCACATAATTTTAAAGGAACAGACTTTTTTATGGTTTTATTTTCTAAGTGTACAATTCAGAATTTTGTTACTGTAGTCACAAAATTGTGCAAACATCACTACTAATTCCAGAATATTTTCATTACTCTAAAAATAACCCTCACACCTATTAGCAGTCATTCCCTGTTCCTTCCTCCCATACAATCCCTCACAAACACTATTTGATTTTCTGTCCCTATAGGTTTGCCAATTTTGCACATTTCATAAAAATGAAATCACATGACATATGGCGTTTGTGAACGGCTTCTTTCACTTAGCACGATGTTTTCAGGGTGTAGCCTGTTGCAGCCTGTATTCGTATTTCATCCCTCTTCATTTGCCAAACAATATTTCTTTGTATAGATACAGCCCATGCTGCTCATCCATTCATCAGTCAGTGGATATTGGGTTGTTCTCTGCATCCTTGTCAAGAGCTGTTAATATCTGTCTTTTATTTATCACAGCCATCCTAATGGGTGTAAAGTTGTGCTCTCTGCTGTTTTGATTTGCATTTCCCTAATGACTAATATTGAGAATCTTTTCATGTAATTCTTGACCATTTATGTGTCTTCTTTGGATAAATATCAACCCCCAAACACTTTCACACAAGTTCCTGGGAACCCAGGAATAGTGAGGGCAGGAAAAAGACTGAAGGAAATCACAGAAGTTCAGCCACATGGAAGAGTGGAGACGGCCCCAGGCCCCAACACACCGGTCCTAAAGCACTGGACTCCAGTGTCTTCTCTTCCAGGGCCACTGGCTGTGAGGAAATGAAGCAGGGACATTTCTAGAGTTCATTTGAGAATGAAGGCTCAAAAGTAAACATTTGCAGAGCCATCCATAAGGCTTCCATAACCTCAAAAGGCTGCAAGGAAACAACATTGCTTTGAATGTAATGTAAATGAAATAGAAGCACATGATTTGGATTTTCACAAAAATAAATCCAGCTTTGCAGGGAGAAGAGAAGCAGCACCTGAAGACCAGATGCCTTTGGATAAGACTTTGTGTTTGTAGATCCACAAGCCTGCAGGAAAAGCTGAGACTCTCAGACCATCAGCATCCTCCTACCTCCCTGCAGAGCCAGGCTCATGGGGCTGGTTTATGGAGCTTGGCCGAGTTTTCTAGATGCTAGAAACTGTACTTGCAACTAGAGACACTTAGGGGTCCCTTATAGAGAATGGGTGGAAGAAGAAAAGGGAAGGGAATGGAGAAAGAGATTGAGACGTGTCCACAAAGGCAAGGTTCGGGAACCACAGAATGTCTTTTACTCTGCGTTTTTTGTTCAATCAAAGTGCCTGTCTTAGTTGGTTTGGACTGCTATATCAAATATGCCATAGGCTGAATGGCTTAAGCAACAAACTTATTTCTTAGAGTGCTGGAAGCTGGGAAGTCCAAGATTAAGGCTCTGGCAGATCAAGTGTCTAGTTCAGACTCCCTTCCTGGTTTGCACATGGCTGTCTTGTGGTTGTATCCTCATACGGTGGTTGGAGGCGGGGTGGGGAAGCTCTCTGTGTCTCTTCTTGTAATTTTCTGGTGTCTCTAATCCAATTATGGGGTTTCTACCTTCATTATGTCATTTAAACCTAATTATCTTCCTAAGTCCCTACCTCCTAATTTCATCATATTAGAGGTTAAGGCTTCAACATATGAATTTCTAGGGAAGCAAAGCAGTCAAATCCTTTTTGTTTTCACCCAGGCTGGAGTGCAATGGCACACTCTCAGCTCACTGCAACCTCCACCTCTCAGGTTCAAGCAATTCTCCTGCCTCAGCCTCCCAAGTAGCTGGGATTACAGGCACGCACCACCACACCCAGCTAATTTTGTATTTTCAGTAGAGATGGAGTTTCTCCATGTTGGCCAGGCTGGTCTTGAACTCCTGACTTCAAGTGATCCACCTGCTTCGGCCTCCGAAAGTGTTGGGATTACAGGCATGAGCCACCGTGCCTGGCCAAAAGCAGTCACATCTGGGGAAAATGAACACATAAGAATGCTATGCGGGAAGCATCTCATGCTACAAATCAGGGACAATGGTGGTATATACCTGCCTCAGAGCCAAGCAGAACAGGTGCAGCAGGACAGGACGTCTGCACCAGGCTTGAGAAAAGAAGGAACCAAAGCCATAGCACAGCACAGACTTGAAACACAGTCAAGCATTTGTCAGGTTCCCCAAGGCTAAATGCGGGGGGTAATATTCCAAAAGAAAGATCAATAATGTCATGCTTCCCCCGGAAGCCACATCTAGTCACACAGCAGCTAGAAATCTATACAGCCAAATTTCTGCAAATGGCTTGATCCTATGCAGGAAGTATTTGCCCAAAAGTACCAGGGCAGATTGAATGACTTTTCCACATTTCCCAAATTATCAGCTGATTTCTTGTGCCTTCCCCCCTGAAGAGTCCTTTAAACCAGAGGTCCCCAATGTGTTTGGCATCAGGGGCCAGTTTCATGGAAGACAATTTTTCCACAGACTGGGGTGTGGGGATGGTTTTAGGATGATTCAAGCGCATTACATTTATTGCGCACTTTATTTCTATAATTATTACATTGTCATATCTAATGAAATAATTATACAACTCGACATAATGCAGAATTAGTGGGAACCCTGAGCTTGTTTTCTTGCAACTTGATAGTCCCATTTGGGGGTGATGGGAGGCAGTAACAGATCATCAGGATTTAGATTCTCATAAAGAACAGACAACCTAGATCCCTCACACATGCACTACACAATAGGGCTCATACTCCTGTGAGAATCTAATGCCACACTGATCTGACAGGAGGCAATGCAAGTAATGGGGAGCAGCTGAAAATAGAGGTAAAGCTTCACTCATTTGCCCACTGCTCACTCTTGCTGTACAGCCCAGTTCCTAACAGGCCACAGACCAGTTCTGGTCCATGGTCCAGGAGTTCAGGACCCCCTGCTTTAAACTGTGACTTTGCCCTAATCTTCAAAAAGAGGTGTGTATTGTTCTAGAAATAGCACCATCATACTTGGGTTTTTGTCACACTGCCTGAGCCACGTCTCTTGGATCTTACCCGTTACAATATGTTCCAGCCTGGACTTGCAACTGTCAGCAGCTGCATGTCTGTGCTATGGGGCATCTTCTAAAGCCAAGGAAGATGACAGCCTGGAACTCCACCAGCTGGAAGCGACAAGCAATGAATACCTTCCAGGAGCAGCACTCAACTGATGCCTCCTGGGAATTGGTGTATAAATACCCCAGCTCCCTCACCCTCGGGGACAATTCTGAGGCTTCTGTTTTACATGTTTTTCAGAGGTTCCCTATGGTATTAACCTCCAGTTGTCCACTGTGGCAGCTGACACAATAACAGACTTCCCTCCCTTGAATCACTTCCCCACTCTCCCACCAGGGTTTCTGGGGAAACCCACACTAAAACAGACATCAAGATGCTTCGCTAAATTTCCATTTTTTAATAACTCACCTCACTTCCTAATTTTAAGTAAGAAACTTTAAAAAGTGATTTTAGGGAGTTTGGGATACATAGAAAAGTTCTATGCAGATGGAAAAAAAGATAAAAATACATTTGAACAGCAAACTCTTAGATCCCAAATAAAGGAAAAGGGACTGGGCTAAGTAGGCCAGTGATCAGTAACCCTAACACCATATTCTCTTCTCTTCGCTCTCTCTCTCCCTCTGTCTCTTTTTTACTGCCACCCTCCTCCGCCTCATATATTTATGGAGTAAGGAAGCCTCTTGAATAATCTAAAGAGTAAAATGAAATGTCCAGCCAACAGTGTTTGTGAGCTTGTGGGTGGCCTGAGAGCTGGGCTCAAAGCCATGGCTTGGATCATTACTTACATTTTTAATATCAACTGCATTTGCATCATTTTTTTAGTCAAAGTTTTTCCATTGATCAAAACTCACTCCAATCCATGAACTCTCTTGAAAAATAGCCAACAATGATCTTTCTCCCATTTTGATTATTTCTTTCTTTGGTGGTATAAGGGGTATAGCGTGTGTGTGTGTGTGTGTGTGTGTGTGTGTGTGTGTGTGTGTGTGCTTCCCTTTTAATTGCCAGTGATAGAAATTACAGTCTTTGAAAATAAAGCCAGTGAGAGATATAAAGACAGAAGACATTAAATAGAAGTCAAGGGGAAAGGAAAGAAGAACTACCCCCGGGGTGTCCATTCCAAGTGGCTATAGAAGTCAAGCTGGACCAGCAGGGGTAATTTTTGTGGGTTATCCATCACTGACGGCCTAAAGAAACACATCCTTCTCCTTGTCAACAGCTTCCCCACCCCGATATCTTCCTATAGATGAGAATACTGGGTTGGGGGGTCATATTGTTTCCCTCTTACTGCATGGTGATTTATTTGCAAAACTGTAAGTCACAGATGGGCTTGCAAAGCAGTCAGCTGGGGAGGGCACACGTGCTTCCTGTATCCAGCCGCCAGCAAAACACTACATGCATTTACCTCCAGCCACCTCTGAACACTTTAAAGTCATGATCTTATTCAGCCTTCCTGGCTTATGAGATAAAGAGTATGTGGGCATTCACTCGGGTAGATTTTTCTCTCTAATTTCTGACAAGAGTAGGCTTTAGATTCAGACCTGATGAGGAAATGGCAGAATGTTCTTCCCTATTGATCTACCTCGTAATGAATAGCAAGTAAAATACAAGCCAGGCACTTTATGTCAGTTGTTCAAGTTTCGACTCTTCAATTTAGATAGGGGTGGGTGTGTGTGTGTGTGTGCACGCGTGTGTGTGCGCGCGCGCGCGCGTGTGTGTGTGTGTGTGTGTGTGTGTGTGTGTGTGTTTAAATACAGTCTTCCTCTGTGGTCCAGGCTGGAGTACAGTGGTGCATTCTTAACTCACTGCAGCCTTGACATTCTGAGATCAAGCAATCTTCCCACCTCAGCCTCCCAAGTAGCTAGGACCACAAGTGTGCACCATCATACCTGGCTATTTTTTTTTTTCCATTTTTGTAGAGATGAGATTTCAGTTTGTTGCCCAGGCTGGTTTCCAATTGCTGACCTCAAGCAATCCTCCTGCCTCGACCTCCTAAAGCACGTAGATTACAAATGCAAGCTACCACACCTAATGAAGTTAAATATTTTATCCCTATTTTATGAAAAACAAAAATAGGTCCAGAAAGGATGGGTAAGCTACCCAAGGTCATTGCTGTATGCAACTGACATTAATTAAACTTTCGCTCTGTGCCAAACCTGGTCCAAGGTAGTGGGAATGCTAACAAGAATTAGCCAGGGTTTGTACCCTTGAGGAGTAGTGTGATGAGTGTCAGGGGAGTGTAGACATGGAGCAGACAAAAGGAGGGATTGACACAGTGATATAGGCAGTAAAAATTGTCATAAGGTCAAGGAAGCTTCACTGTAGACCAGTGGTTCTTAATCTTGGGTGCACCGGAATCACCTGGGAAGCTTAACAACATCTGAGGTCAAAACACCATTTGACCCAGCAATCCCACTACTGGGTATAAAAAATATAAATCATTCTACTGTAAAGACACATGCACATGTATGTTTATTGCAACACTATTTACAGTAGCAAAGACTTGGAACCAACCCGAATGCCCATCAATGATAGACTGGATAAAGAAAATGTGGCACATATACACCATGGAATAGTATGTAGCCATAAAAAAGAATGAGTTCATGTCCTTTGCAGGGACATGGATGAAGCTGGAAATCATCATTCTCAGCAAACTAACACAGGAACAGAAAACCAAACACCACTTGTTCTCACTCATAAGTGGACACAGGGAGGGGAACATCACACACTGGGGCCTATTGGAGGGGTGTGAGGGAATGGGAGGGAGAGCATTAAGACCAATACCTAATGTGTGCAGGGCTTAAAACCTAGATGACGGGTTGATAGGCGCAGCAAACCACCATGGCACATGTATACCTATGTAACAAACCTGCACGTTCTGCACATGTATCCCAGAGCTGAAAGTAAAATAAATTTTTTTAAAAATCTCTGAGGTCTGATTCCATATTCAGAGATGGGAATTGGTCTGAGATGTGGTGTGGGCATCAGGATATTTTTAAGTTCTCCCAGGTGAGTTTAATGTGAAGCCAAAGCTGAAAACCACTGATCTACGGTGAAGGTGCCCTAATCCAACTATGGCCTGAGATGATACTGTTAAGCTGGGTTTTGAAGGCTAGAATCGAATTTGTAGGCAGATAAAAGTGTCAGGGAAATTCACATAGAAGCAAGAGCATGACGAAGACCAGGTAGAGAAGGTAGAGAATATGTGTTTGGGGAACCAGGGGAGCTGAGAGAATCCAGAGAAGAGGTTGCGGGGTGAGTGGAAGCCTGATCGACCCAGTGGTGTGTTGAAGATTTGTAGAGTCCCTGAAGGATTTTCACCAATGGCTCATGTTTATAAAGATTTTTTCTGGCAATAGTGCAAGAATGGATTGTAGGTGAGAAAGCAGACTGTGCAGAGTCTACTGCAATAGACCAGGTGGGAAATTATGTGACCTAGACCTACGGTGACCAACCTCCCCAGTTTGTCCAGGAGTGTTCTGATCTTAACACTGAAATTTCCATGTCCTGGGTCGCTCCTCAGTCCCAGGCAAACCGGGACAGTTGGTTACCCACCTAGACCACACCAGTAGCGGCATGAATGGAGAGTGGACAGATCTTAGCGACGCAAGGGGCGGAGTTGACTTGAGGGGCAAGGGAGTGGAGGCAGAAAATCAAAGCTGACTGCCTGGTTTCTGGCTTGAGCACCTGATAGAAGGGTGCTGTCACCATGACTGGAGGCGGGGAGCGGGCTTAGTGGGCACAGGTAGGTATTAGAGGCTTTGTTTTGAACCTGCTTAAGTTGGTGTGTCTAAACCAAAATCCAAAATTTGGATAATGGTACCCAACTATCCAACAATTCACTGGTCCATTTATTGATCACCTACTAGGTGTCAGGTACTAAAAAAACAAGACAGAAAAGGTGCTTGTCCCGTGGAGCTCTCAGTCCAGTGAGGGAGTAGGATTAAATCAACGAGTTTAAGGCCAGGTGCAGTCGCTCACGCTTGTAATCCCAGCAGTTTGGGAGGCTGAGGCAGGCAGATCACCTGAGTTCAGGAGTTCAAGACCAGCTTGACCAACATGGTGAAGCCCCGTCTCCCCTAAAAATACAAAAATTAGCCAGGTGTGGTGTAATCCCAGCTACTTGGGAGGCTGAGGCAGAAGAATCATTTGAACGCAGGAGACGGATATTTCAGTGAGCCAAGATCATGCCACTGCACTCCAGTCTGACTCTAGCGAGACTGAGAAACCATCTCAAAAAATCAATCAATCAATCAATGAGTTTACAAGAAGTTTTTAAAAATTTCTCAATGCATGCACAGTCATGTCCTGCATAATGACATTTGGGTCAACAAAAGACCTCATATATGACAGTGGTCCTATAAGCATGTAATGGCATATTTTTACTGTACCTTTTCTGTGTTTAGCTACACAAGTGTCATTGTGTTCTAACTGCCTCCAGTCTTCGGTACCGTCATATGCTGTACAGGTTTGCAGCCTAGGAGCAATAGGCTACAGCATCTAGCCCAGGTGTGCAGTGGGCTATCCCATCGAGGTTTATGTGCGTACACCCTGTGCTGTTCACACATTGGCAAAATCACCTAACGAGGCATTTCTCAGAACAGATCCCCACTGTTAAGCAGGGCATGATGGTACTTCTCTGATTCACCATTTGCCCTCCTGTAATGCTACTGTTTCTGAGATGACCAAACGTCTGCTTCCTCTGGAAAAGTGACAATTTCCACCTGCAATCCCTATGTCATTATTAATAACAACACCTTGCACTCTCAGCAGTGCCCCAGTTTCTATGGGGAAGTAGATAATGACCTAACTCTACTCCCTACCCCACCTCAATCACACTACTGATTTTCTGTGTTGATTTTCTTACAACGGCAATCTCTCTGCACAGATGTCATCGTTCAGCAGGTATCGACTAATTCCAAACCCACGAGCAAGTGTGAGGACATGAAGTAGACCTATTTCTTCACTCTCTAAGCCAGTCTCTCCCAGAGCTCGGCAACTGATCAGTTCCTCAGGGAGGCAGTGCCATGGGGTGGGAAAATATTGATTTGTCCAGGATTTCCAAGAGCTTTTTTTAATGGTGGCTTAGTCATTTGCTAGATGCCAGTTCATTTCCTGGCTCTCCAGTATGTGGCCTTATCTTCAAACAGAATAACTATGTCTGCCTGGACTATCTTAGAGGCCTGTTTTGAGAAGCAAATGTATGTAAAAATATTTCTGAACTGTGAAGTGCTATATCAATGTAAAGTATTCTAAATATGAAACTCTATATTGCAATTGA
This sequence comes from Callimico goeldii, assembly GCA_963573925.1. Lineage (NCBI taxonomy): Eukaryota > Metazoa > Chordata > Mammalia > Primates > Cebidae > Callimico > Callimico goeldii. The sequence continues at coordinate 12,058 of CAUYOR010124121.1, forward strand.
CATAGTTAATCCACAATAGAATTCTTGCTGATGGGAACACAGAATGTCTGTGTGTAAAGTAGAAGTGTTTAGAAGGCATGTATAATAATAATATCATATAATTAACAATATTCTTTAATGACATTCATTAAACATGTAACAATATATTCTATAGAATACATTATAATGTATAATGTATAATTCTGTATACTACATATATTATGTATAATGCATTCTATAGACTATACTATATCTAATTATGTAGTATAATATATATTGTATTATATATCTATATATCATAGATATATGTGAGGGATCTGTGGGGATCGCTCCCTAGGAAATGGGCCTCGCCATACGGTGAGCTTGAGCCCGGACACAGATACCCGGTTGGGGGAGTCGAGCTGAGGGAAAG
>CAUYOR010124122.1:0-23971 GCA_963573925.1 Callimico goeldii
TCTATTTCTAGGTCCTTGAGGAATCGCCACACTGTCTTCTACAATGGTTGAACTAATTTACACTCCCACTAACAGTGTAAAAGTGTTCCTGTTTCTCCACATCCTCTCCAGCATCTGTTGTCTCCAGATTTTTTAATGATCGCCATTCTAACTGGCATGAGATGGTATCTCAATGTAGTTTTGATTTGAATTTCTCTAATGACCAGTGATGATGAGCATTTTCTCATATGTTTGTTGGCCTCATATATGTCTTCTTCTTAAAAGTGTCTGTTCATATCCTTTGCCCACTTTTGAATGGGTTTGCTGCCCGTTTTTTTATTTCTTTTAAATCTGTTTTAGTTCTTTGTAGATTTTGGATATAAGTCCTTTGTTAGATGGGTAGATTGTAAACTTTTTTTTTCAAATTTTGTCTACATTTTTGTAAAAAGTTTTATTCCCTTTTACACTTACCTTCTTTATATGTGAGGGAGTAGGGTAGGTGCCATTTAAACCGTTTCTAACCATCATGCATTTTTATAATATGCAAAATCTTTGCTAATCTAACTTGTAAAAAAAGTTATTTAGCTATTTTCAATTGTACTTCTTTGATTACTGATGGCATGAAAATTTGAAAAAGTGTGTGCATTGCTTGGCCATGTTTTGTTTCCATTTTAGAAATTACAGCCTTAGTGTTATATGTATATACATATATATATGCACATATATACACATACATACATACATAACATATACACATCCACATATACATAGTACATATTGAAAGGGAAAAAATTAAATAATCACAGCTGTTTAAAAATGAAATGAGCTATAGTGGCGGATAGTGAGTCTCCCATCATTGCACAGTTTTAAGCAGAAGTAGTGATGTAAGAGGAGATTAATGTATGTTTTCAAGTGAGAGATGTTCCAAATTAAGTGTTAAAGTCCCCTTTAATCTGGAGGTCCTATGATTTTAGAAAACGAAAACACAGGGAAGATTAAATTGATGCTAAAGCCATATAGCAAGTAATGGCAGAACGAGAAAACAAACTCATCTCTTGACTCCTAGACCAGAGAGTCCTCTTCAATATTCAATATTCCATGTTGCTGCTACTGTTGCTCCAAAATGCCTTTGTAGTTCATAATCTTTATTTCACCATTTTCAGCTGATGATTCTCATTCTAGTCAATGTAAGTAATGAGTACCATATTTTTCCCTACAGGTTCATCTCACCCTGGCTTGGTTGCTAAGCCCTTTGAGAAAGTAACATACCGCTGGACAGTCCCCCCTCATGCTGGTCCCACTGCTCAGGATCCTGCTTGTCTCACCTGGATGTACTTCTCTGCTGCGGATCCCATAAGAGACACAAATTCTGGCCTGGTGGGCCCCCTGCTGGTTTGCAGGGCTGGTGCCTTGGGTCCAGATGGCAAGCAGGTATTGTCAGGGTTATCTGGCTGGAAAGCCTGCTGGGAGATGGATGAAGCTGGCTTGCTGGATAGCAGTTAAGCATGGAACTGGGTTCTGAAGTTTAGGGAATAAAAGAAAAATAATCAAGTTGGCCCATCCGAAATTAATATTTGGTGACCTCATGCTATCTTGCATGTCATTTTTTGTACTGGCATATATATCTCCCTTAGCCTAACAGATAATTCATGATATTCTTTCATCATCTCCTTCTTTTCTCCCTCCCTCCTTCCTTTCCTTCCTTCCTCCCTTCCTCCCTTCCCTCCTTCCCTCCTTTCTTCCTTTCCTTCCTTCCTCCCTTCTTCCCTTCCCTCCTTCCCTCCTTCCCTCCTTCCCTCCTTCCTTCCTTCCTTCCGTCCTTCCGTCTCCTTCTCCCTCTCCCTTACGTCAGTGGCCCCTAAACCTTGCTCCTGATCCCTAAATCTGCTTTAATATTTGCCTGTCTTCTTTTGTATTCAGCCCCTGATTTCTATTTGTGTAACATTGGGTGAGCTACTGAACTTCTCTTTGACTCAATTTTCTCATTTGTAAAAAAGGGACAACAATGGAAGAAGACACCTTGGGTTTCTGTGAGAATTAATTAAAATAATCCATATCCAGTGCTTAGTACAGTGTAAGCACTCGGTAAATGTTAGAGGTAACAATAATTACTATTCATATTACTTATCTTTTATTTTCTTGTTTCCCCCAAGACCCTCCTCTGCTTTTCTAGCCACCTCCCCTCAGTCCTCTCCCCAGGTGATTCCAAGTTCTCTTTTTTCACACTCTGTACCTCTTATTTCTTATCCTATGCTCCTTCCCTGACCCCTTTCATACATTTCTTCCCCGTCAGGCTTGTCCTTTTATTCTGATCTTCTTCTCTCATCTGCAATTTGAGGATAAGGAAAAACTGCTTAGCAATAGCTGCATCTCTGGGTAGGAGGTATGGGCTCAAAATGAGAAAAGAAAATGGGAAGGAGTCTGGAATCCCTGGACCTGTAGCAACACAGTCCATAACTGCTGAAACCATTGTGATTTTCCCCTCTACTTTCTTCTGTTGGGCCTGCAGAAAGGGGTGGATAAAGAATTCTTTCTTCTTTTCACTGTGTTGGATGAGAACAAGAGCTGGTACAGCAATGCCAATCAAGCAACTGCTATGTTGGATTTCCGACTGCTTTCAGAGGATATCGAGGGCTTCCAAGATTCCAATCGGATGCATGGTATGGGGAGTACTTTTGCCCTGGGCTAAATTGAGGGGTACCAAGTCAAATCTAACTTTAACTGTAATCATGACCAATCCTGAAAATACTGATTTTATTGGTCATCTCTGTCCAAGAGACGAGCTAGATTGAGAGATTAAACCTAACACAACAGATCTCATACTTAGTACCTTTGGGTGCCATGTCCTGTGTTACACAATATGACGGACACTGGAAGAAAGTACTGTGAGATGAGGATTGTGCACCAGAAATCTACAAGGGATTGTGAAGAATAAGCCAAATGATACCTTTCCAATCTTATCTCCCCACTTCCTTATCTTTTACTACCTTTGCTCCCACCACCCCATACTCCTGCCAACTGGGACTATTTTTCTTGGTGAACATGCTGATTTCGTGCTTTTGCAGTGTTGTTCCCTTCACTTGAAATGTCACTGCTACATCTTTGTCCTCAGCCTGCAGGAATTCTGTGCATTCTCTATGACCTAACTCAAAAGCTACCTCCTCCATGTAACCATTTCTTGTCAGCCAAGCTCAGGGTAATGGCAACCTCTCCTGAACTACCATTGCATTTCAGTCAGACCATTTTAATAGCAAGTTTCATGTACTCTTCAATATTGTATCTGTTTGTTAAATTGATTTTGATTTCTGCAAGAGTGTAGTCTCTTTAAACATGAGCATTAAATGTTGCTTATCTATGTATCCTCTACACGGTCTAACACATAGTTTACTGAATTAGTAAACTACTAAATGAATGGGTGGATGGGTGAGTAAATGAATAGGAAAACATGGTTCCAGTTTGCAATTTGCAGTGAGATGAGATTAATAATATTTATGAAACATTTACAGACTAATCCAAGAAAGACTATAATTAAGTGCTTAATTAAAAACTAAGTGCTGAATTAAAAGCTGTATAGAACAACTGTTTCATAAAAGAAGGATATCATTAATGAGGAAGTATCCCATTAAAATATTTCCGGAAGAAAGAAGTGGTTGAGCTTGGGCTTGAAGACTGAATAGATTTTCAACCAGGCAAGGGAAGCATAATCATGGAGTTAGTAGTGTTTCTATTAGCATTCTAGGGCATTATCACACAGTGTGACACATTAAAGTTAATTCAAGTAGATATGGAGGCATTGAAAAGGGGTAGACTTCAAACAAGTCTCCCTTCTGTATTTTGCATTGGGCGGGCGGTATAGGAGGGAAACAATAATGAGTGAGTTGTTTTTGGTTCCATCTCTTGGTTTCCATTACTAGTTTGTTCCATCATTTGGAAAAAATAAAACAATCTCATGAGCAAAGTTCATTCCAGTTAGAATTTACTGAGCACCTAATTAGTATGAGGTGCTCAGGCAGTCACATAGATATAGAAAAAAAAATGGATATGCTTCCTGTTAGGTCAATCCATTGCAGCAAATAGATTTCTAAGTAAATCACCAGAAAGTAAATCAGTTCCATTCCATGGTAACTGATATTGCAGATAATCTTTTATAAAATTGTAAGGGATAAAAGTTTCATGGATCAAAGAGAGTAATAACTGCTTTACAGAGAATATTTGAATAAAGATATGATGAGTGAATTGCAGGATGCCATAGAAAGATACCATAAGGGAAGTTCATTCCATCAAGAGGAAACAGTATGTGAAAAGTCAACAGGTATTATCAGGGTACCTACAGTGTTTAAAGCTTTGGTAATGCAGAGAGAAATAGAACTCAGAGGACAATGGGGTGTGTGTGTGTGTGTGTGTGTGTGTGTGTGTGTGTGTGTGTATGTGTGTGTTTAAGAGGATGGGAGGACAGACTTCAGGTAGGGGTACCAGAGAGGTGGTTATTTTAGGAGTTCAGGCCAGAGAGGATGAGACCCAGAACCAGGGGAGTGGCAGTGAAGATGAAGAGGAGGAAACAGGTTTGAGAGCTGAAGATGGAATTTTCAGAACCCAAACACATTATTGGAGTGTTGGAAAATGAGATCAGTGTGGAGAAGGAACAAAGTGGTTTTAAAAGAACCAGAGAGTAGGTTGCCACAGAAACCAAGGAAAAAGAGTTTCAAGAAATGGGGAATAGAAGAGATGTGTGGGGTGTGTGTGTGTGTGTGTGTGTGTGTGTGTGTGTGTGTGTGTATGGTTGTGGTAGTGGAGAGTAGTTTAATGTTGTCAGGATGTGGACCATGATGGACGTGAGACCAGAAAGGACAGTTGAGTGCTCATCCCAAAGACACAGATATTCACAACTAGAGTTAAAGTGGCTTAGAGAAGAAGGCAGAGGAGTTGAGGATGACTCAGCAGTTTCAAGTTGTGTGAAACCATAGTACATAGCTGATGCCATGCTGCTGGTTGGTGCTGGAGTAGTCTGGTCTCATCTCCTTATCTTGTCTTGTGTTTTTGTTTTCCAGCCATTAATGGGTTTCTGTTCTCTAACCTGCCCAGGCTGGACATGTGCAAGGGTGACACAGTGGCCTGGCACCTGCTCGGCCTGGGCACAGAGACTGATGTGCACGGGGTCATGTTCGAGGGCAACACTGTGCAGCTTCAGGGCATGAGGAAGGGTGCAGCCATGCTCTTTCCTCATACCTTTGTCATGGCCATCATGCAGCCTGACAACCTTGGTAAGTGCCTTAGCAGCGGCCCTGGAGGCTTTGTTGGGTATAGGGCCTGGGATGGGATCGGAAAGAGGGAGGATAGTGAAGAGAAAAGGAGAGGCATGTTGAGGGTTCTAAGAAGTTTGTAAAACACTTTTGTCTTTTTCTTCTTCAATGTGCTCTCCATGTTCTAGTTACTTGGATTCTCTACTCACCTGCAAGCAGAATAGAGTTAGTAGAAGGTGGAGAAAATTCTTTTCTGGAACAACAGAAGAGAAGTTGGGATGCTGTTTAGATTTAGTGATGTTCTTATATGGAAGGGAATGGACTTGACCACATAGAGATTTTATAGATACAGTACTTTTATTGGGAAGAAGGTCAATGAGATTAACTTATAAGTGCTATCAAACTGATGTTCTGTGAGGATTTCTGCAGACTCACTTCTGGTCTCTCCCTTTCTCTTTCTTCCTGTGAAGCCCCCCCACCCCTGCCACCCCGTGTGTGTGTGTGTGTGTGTGTGTGTGTGTGTGTGTGTGTGTGTGGCGCTGTAACTATTTCAGCCTGGAAATCAGAGCACAGGAGCCCTAGTTCAGCCTCGTCCATTAACTTAGTGTGTAAATTTGATATTTGGTCTAATCACTTCCCTTCTCCCTAGCTAGATTTCATTGATTCATTCCTTCCTGCCTTCCTTCCTTTAGTTCTTTTGTCCTTCCTTCACCTCTCCTTACCTCCCTATCCTTTTGCTTCCTTTTATGAAGATATTTGACTATAATATTTCTTCAGATTCTATGTATTTCTAGCATTTTGTAATGCAGCAGTTATCTTTTCTTTAGTCCCTATGGCGTATTTCTTTTTCCAGCCATTAGATGGAAATAGTGTTTGTAAGAAAAACCTGTCAGTTCCATGAAGTTCGTATTAAACTTTTATTTTACTTTTATAAATTCCATTCATATTTTGGGGAAAACATTCTTGAACAAGTGTCTTCAACATTTTAATAATTTTAACCTAGTCCTGAGTTTGACAAACACTTGATATAAAGCTGGTCTCCTGAGAAATAGAACAGTGTGAAGGCTATTGCAATTTTCTCTGTGAGAGAAGCTTGGAGCTTGGACTAGAGAAGTGGCAGCGGAAATGAAAAATAATTTCGAAGGAATTTCTGATAGGATATATTGATGGAATAGATATGTGTGGTAAGAGAAATAGAAAAAGTAGATGTGGAAAGAAAAGAGTAAACCCTTTCTTTCAAGGTGTTTATAACCTAGTAGAAGGGATCATTTTAAAAGAGGGGGCACTCAGCCCTTTGACATGTGGTTTAGTTATAAAGTGCATTAGGAGTGGAGAGGCCAAGAATGTAGAACTCAATTTGTGCCAAAATAGTCAGGTAGGGCTTTCTGGAAAGGAAAAATGAATTGCGTCTTGGAAAATGAGTGAACTCTCATAGATACTTGGGGGTGCGGGTTGCAGGTATGTTCCAGAAATAGGGTAATAAAATGAAGATTCTGAGGTAGGAATGAATGGAAAATGTGAGACACAATCAGGGTTTGGTGTTGCTGGAGAGCTAGTAGAGTTTAAGACAATGTATGGGAAGTAGAACTGGATTGATAGTTTGGGGCCAACTCATAGAAGGCTTTGAAAGCCAGGAAGAAGAATTTGTAGTGTTGGGATAAGCACTGAACAGCAAAGTAAGGAAACAATGAGAGTAATGTTCTAAGAAAGTTAGCTTCTCTTGATCAACAGTGAGTTTGAGTATCCTTGACATAGAAATTTGGAGCTTCAGATCTTGTCCAGGCAACTCCACGAAATAGACAGATTGTTACCTGAGCCTTCCATTGTAAAAAACCAGTGAAGGGCCTTCTAAAGCTGTCTTAAGTAAGCATCCCTCTGCAATCAAGAAATTCTCTTTCTTTTTAGCTAACTATTGAAGTCTATTTTATTTCTTTGATACTTGGTAGGAGACAACTCATCAATGTTTTTCTCAAAATAATAATTATTACAGCTTTATTTACTTATTTATAGCTTCATTTAACTGAATATTGAATATGTTCTATACTAAACACTGTTCAAATATTATTGCGCTTAATTGTAAAACATATAAAATAATCCTCATTTTTCTGATGAGGTAACTGAAAAACACACAGGTTTAGAAATTGCCACAAGGTTATATATAATAAATAACAGATAGGTTTACCAACCATGGCAGTTTGCCTAGTACTCAGGGGTTGCTAGGAGTATGGGACTTACAGTGCTAAAACTAGAAATACCCTGAAAGAAGTTGGTTATTCTAGTGGCAGAGATTAGTTTTAATAAACCCAGATAGTGTATATAGCTTTGGAGCTGGAGCTCTTAACCTTTGAGCTCGTTACTCTCAATAAACTTTTAATACTGTTTTATTTAATGTGTAGTTAAGAAAAGAGCCTTATCTGAGACTATCTGAAACTACCTATTTTCTTCAGTCTGCCTAGGGAGAGGCAGGAAATTCCCCAGGCACCACCCAGGGGTGTTCTGAGTCAGATTTTCCTCTCTGATCCTCCCTCAGGGACATTTGAGATTTACTGCCAGGCAGGCAGCCATCGAGAAGCAGGGATGAAGGCACTCTATAATGTCTCCCAGTGTCCTGGCCGCCAAGCCACCCCTCGTCAACGCTACCAAGCTGCAAGAATCTACTATATCATGGCAGAAGAAGTAGAGTGGGACTATTGCTCTGACAGGAGCTGGGAACTGGAATGGCACAACCAGTCTGAGAAGGACAGGTAAGGTTTCAAAAATGGAGAGATTACACTTTCTGAAAATCACTTTGCAAATGACAATACTGCAACTGTGAGATGAGGAGACTCTTATCATAGGTCACCTAATATGATACCAACAGATTTGAGAGATGGGGCTATAATGCAGCTCTGATGAATTCTAGCTCAGTGCCACTTCTATATTGATATAGTGAGGGAATAAAGCTTGCTCGCACCTTCACCCTCAATCTTTGTCTCTCTTCTTTCAGTTAGCTGAAAGTATTTACCTGGGACTTAAATTTCATAGAATTTGCTCAAGAGACTGAATGTCTCAAGCTCAGCTGCCCCTTGACAAAATGACATTGCATTTATTAAAGTACAGACTAAGCTATGTAGCAGAAAATGTTTAAAACAGAATGATTGAAACATGATAGAATTTTATTTCTTATTCACATAATAGTATAAATATGAGCAATTCAGGGTGGGCAGGTGAACCCTATCATCCTCAGCACTTCCTTTCATCTCTCGGTCCAAGATGCCTGTTCCAGTTGTAGCTCCTCCTAGCCATCAAGAAGAAAGAAAGAAGTCAAAGGGATGCAGCATTGTCTATAAGGACACGGCACGGAAGTTGTATATATCACTTTTTCTTATACTCTATTGTTATGAACTAATTCTTACGGCCATCTTTGGCGGCAAAAAAAAAGTCTGAAAACTGTAATCTCTGATTAGTCTGTCATGTGCTCAGCTAAAAGTTAGGTGATTCTATTACTGACAATGAAGGAGGAGAGAATGGAAACGTAGATACAAATTAGCAGTCTCCACTAGTTTGTTTTCAGTGCTCTCACCACACATTAGCAATTCTTACTCTTTATGTTGTTCATTGAAAGTTGAAGTCTTCCTGCTAATGGTCTGAAAATGTTTTATTTCCTTTTTAATTCTTTATTTTTGATGTTCAGATAGACATACAATTAACAAAACCAAACTCCATTGAACCTACAATAAGTTTTCTATAAACAGAAGCAGATAACTGGGCTGGACGTTTGTTTGAAGATTCCTTCTATTAGCTCTGTCTATGGACATGCTAAAAGAAAAATATATTACTAGTTGATATTTACTTTGAAAACACTAATTTAAGTCACAATTGAACTATCTACAACTACTGAGAATAAAATTTGACTTTATGTAGAAATATGTTATTTGTTTAGTTCCTCTCATTTGTTTCTAATCAGAACCCAGTGAGATACATCTAACAAGATCTTATAATTTAAAAAAACAAGAAAAAGAGATATTTACATCAGTTTGTTAAAAATATATTATTAGTTGCTAGCATTCAGTTAGGGCCCAAGTGAGAATTTTTTTTTAATAATTTGAACTTTTATTTTAGATTTATGAAGTACATGTGCAGGTTTGTTACATGGGTATATTGTGTGATGCTTAGTTTTAGAGTATGAATGATCCTGTCATCCAGGTAGTGAGCATAGTATCCAGTAGTTAGTTCCTCGGCCGTTTTCCCCAACCCCCTCCCCCTTTAGTAATCTCCAGTGTGTCTTGTTAAATCTTTCTTCTAATTGATTTCAACTTTTATTTTAGTATGGGGATACGTGTGCAGGTTTGTTACATGAGTATATTGTGTGATGCTGAGGTTTGGGATACAGATCCCATCACACAGGGAGTAAGCATAGTACCCAATGTTTCATTTTACAACCCTTGCCCCCCAACCCCAATTTCCATTGTTGCCATTTTTATGTCTGTAAGTACCCAATGTGTAGCTCTCACTTATAAGTGAGAACTTTTTGTTTTTCTGTTCCAGCATTAATTTGCTTAGAAATTCGTGTCCTCCAGCTACATCTTTGTTGCTAAAAAGGACATAATTTCATTCTTTTTAAAGTCTGCATACAATTCCATGGTTTATATGTACCACATTTCCTTTATCCAGTCCACCATTGATTGGCACCTAGGTTGATTCTATGTCTGTGCTATTGTGAATATGTACTTCTTTGGTAGAATGATTTATTTTATTTTTCTTGCCAATTTCTTTTTTTTATTTTCTATTTTTTTGAGACAGAGTCTCGCTCTGTCACCTAGGTTGGAGTGCAGTGGTGCAATCTTGGCTCACTGCAACCTCCACATCCCGGGTTCAAGCAGTTCTCCTGCCTCAGCCTCCCTACTACAGGTGCATGGTGATTTGCTTTTTGCTTGTTGAATTAAGTTTTTGGAAATTTTAAAATGTGACTTTCCCTCTCTGAACCTGGGTATACTCATCTTGAAAATGATGCAGTATGGATGAAATAACAGGACTAGAAAAGAAGGGAGGGAAGGAGCAGCAGGCTTGAATCTAAATCCTGGCTCACTTTCTGGCTAACAATGTTACCACAGATACATCCTGTCACCTCTGGGCAATGGATTGCACCTCTGACACCTACCTACCCCATAGTCCTATTAGAAATATCAAATGATAAATCTGTTTGTAAACTAGAAAGACTCCTATAAGGAGAAAATCTGTAAGATTTCATTTCCTCCCTATGTCTCACCATCCTTTACCCTCTGGTTTCAGCAGCAGTTAATACTTTCTTGCCACCTTGTACCTTGCCCTTTTGTAAAACTAATTTCATTAAGACATCATTAAGGTTAGAGCTAAAGCCTATGGCTTCTGATTCTTAGCCCAGTGCTCTTGTGGTTTGAATTGTATGACAAATTTCTATCTGGATTATGGCAAACAAGGAACATAGATACTGAAACCTGCCATTTTTATTTTGAGAAAGCCTTGCTCTTTTGCCCAAGTTGGAGTGTAGTGGCATGATCTTGGTTCACCGCAACCTCTGCCTCCCAGATTCAAGCGATTCTTGTGCCTCAGGCACCCAAGTAGCTGGGATTACAGGCACAAGCCATGACGCACAGCTGATTTTTTTCCTAATTTTTAGTAGAGATGGGGTTTTGTCATGTTGCCCAGGCTGATCTTGAACTCCTGAGCTTAAGTGATCTACCTGCCTTAGCCTCCCAAAGTGTTGGAATTACAGGCATGAGCAACTGTGCATGGCATACCTGCCATCTTTAATTGTGGTTATGCAACCAATGTGGTGAGAAGTCTAACATTAGAAGAAATAGGTCCCTAATGCAAGGAAAAAGCAAACTGCAACATGATATGCACAGTATTATCATAATTTATGTAGACTGAAAGACACTGATGCTGTAATATATATCATTAGTGGAAATATACACATATATCAAAGTGTAGAAAAGTTAATTAGACCTTACAGCTGACTACTTAACAGAGTAACCAATACTACATATCAACAGCCGCACCACTGGGGGGAGGAGAAGCGGCAGGAGGGATGAGCATCGCTCTCTCTACAGTGATTTATTTCTAGTAGATAGAGAAAGAGCTCCAAAACAAAGGGATTTCATGGGTTGTTTCTTCATGGCCAGTAAGGGTGTCTGTCTGTTACATCATTATTTATCTGTGTGTTTAACAATTTTGTAATTAAAATGTATTGTCTCTGAAAATAAAAAAAGAAATAGGTCCCCTTTTTCTCTATCTGTGACATGAAGATGGTTCTGACTTAGCTTCCCCATAAATATTCAAATGAAAGTGAGGAGTCGATGGCCAGGTGCTGATACTACTCTTTGGATTCCTCTAGTTATGGTCAAATTTTCCTGAGTAACAAGGATGGGCTCCTGGGTTCCAGATACAAGAAAGCTGTATTCAGGGAATACACTGATGGTACATTCAGGATCCCCCGGCCAAGGACTGGACCAGAAGAACACTTGGGAATCTTGGGTAAGGAAATTCCACTTCTCTCCTAGTGTTTAGCAGCCTGAACTTTACCTATGGCAGCTATGCTATACCAGAAGGGCCTCACTATTCCCCATTCTCAGTCTTTTCATATGACATACTGTAATTATGGTCATATTTTATGAAACAACCATGAGAATAAACCCAGAAGTGGGAGGGAAGAAATCGAATTCTGCTGCAACATGAACCAGGTTTTACTGGATTTTCTGTATCCTCAAGTATGAGTCTCTGAGGATGGTAGGTTGTAATAAATGCTAGCAGCAGGAGAACTTAGGAACATCAAAAAGTGAAAAATGTGTATATACAGGGAATGCATTTTTACATCATACCACTGTTTAATTATTGCTTTAGGTTTTTCCCCCTTATTCTAGTTATGATACAAAAGGGACCCAATGACTCCTGAAGAGATCCTCTCAATTCTATATTCTTTACCAAACTTACCACTCCTTATCATCGATTATTCCACAGCACTGTGATTCTCTAGACACTTGGACTGTTATAGACAGAGTGTAGGGGTGGGAAAAGTAGAGGTAATTTGATGTACAATCTTGTTGTTGAAGTACCTTCATCCTGTGGGTAGTAATATCACTTTAAGGGTTTCTGAATTTAAAAATAGAGCCAGCCATGCCTTCTAGGTCTTAGAAGGATCTTTTCTCAGGGTAAATCCCTAATTCTATGAAGTGCTCGTGTTTGTCATTTTCTTTAATGCCTCCTGTTCTACTCCTTCACTAATAAAACTTCATTAATTAATTAATAATTTTTTTATTACTTACATTAGGTCCACTTATCAAAGCAGAAGTTGGTGATATCCTGACTGTGGTATTCAAGAATAATGCCAGCCGCCCCTACTCTGTGCATGCCCATGGAGTGTTAGAATCTAGCACCAGTTGGCCACTGGCTGCTGAGCCTGGTGAGTGGGAACACTTCATGAAAGAACAAATGATATACATCACCTCTGCTTCAGGCTTCTGGATGGTTCCTTAAAAAATTATGTGCTTCAGTCTGGAGTGGTGGCTCATTTCTGTAAGCTCAGCACTTTGAGAGGCCAAGGTGGGCAGATTACTTGAGGTCAGGAGTTCAAGACTAGCCTGGCCAACATCGTGAAACCTCATCTCTACTAAAAGTACAAAGATTAGCTGGTTGCAGTGGCATGCACCTGCAGTCCCAGCTACTCAGGAGGTTTAGGCAGGAGAATCTCAAACCCAGGAGGGAGAAGCTGCAGTGAGCCAAGGTCATGTCACTGCACTCCAGCCTGGGGAACAAGCAAGACTGTATTTCAAAATAAAAATTATGAGCTTGGAGACCTGAAATAGGAATACGGGCAAAACTAAGCCACAAGCTGAGTTTTTCTCCATGAAATATTCATTCTCTCAATCCCAGATTAGGCTATGGCTTAGTCTTGGCTAATATTCCTGTTTCTGATTTCTAAGAAAATAGCCTTGGATACGGTATGAGCACCTAATCTTGACTTGAGAGTGACCTGGCCCAGACCAAAGACTGATCTTTCACCCCTTAGCCCAGTAGATAAAGGTCTTATACCCTTCTTTCAGACTAAATTATTAATTCCCCAGTCTCATACTAAAATCCTAATACTAAATGTAAAATGAGCACAATCTTGGCCACATTCTCTTTTATTAATTAATTCATTGAATAAACACTTACTGGAGGCATACTGGGTGACAGGGACAACTCTAGAATCTACGGATGCAGTGATAAACACTTGCTCCTGTCCTGAAGAAACTTGAGCTATTATGATAGAAACAGGTAAACTGGTAACTATAAACCACTGTGTTAAGTGTTAATTGGAGTTTTTACAGTGTGATAGGCATGTGAAGAAGATGGTATTTAATCTACTTTTTGGATTGTCAGGAATGGCTTTCTAGATTAGGTGATATCTCAGCAGAGACCTATATCAGTAATTTTCAAACCTTAGCATGCATCAGGATCACCTGGAGGCTTGTTAAAACACAGATAGCTGAAATCAACCCTGAAAGTCTTGATTCAGTAGGTCTGTGATCTAGCTCAGGAATTTGTTCGTTCAAACAAGTTCTCATACTGCTAGCTCAGGAACTACACTTTGGAAACAGCTGACCTAAAGATGAAAAAAGGGACATATGGGTGAAGGTGAAGTGTAGTGTGCAAGGCAAGTAGGAAAAAAGAAGTTCCAGATGTAAAGAATGCAGAGTGCAAAGGCCAAGAAATGAACATTGGTGTAGAGGTAAAGGAACAGATTCTAAAAAATTTCATGAGGTAAAATAAGCAGGATATCATGAGTAATTGGATTGTGAAGGTGGGAAAGATAAGTATTCTTGAATGATACACATATTTTTGGAGGAATATTTTTTTTTTTTAATTTTTTATTGCATTTTAGGTTTTGGGGTACATGTGCAGAACATGCAGGACAGTTGCATAGATACACACATGGCAGTGTGTTTTGCTTCCTTCCACCCCTTCACCCACATTTGGCATTTATCCCCAGGCTATCCCTCCCCAGCTCCCCCCCGCACTGGTCCTCCCCTTTCCCCCCAATAGACCCCAGTGTTTAGTACTCCCCTCCCTGTGTCCATGTGTTCTCATTGTTCATCACCCACCTATGAGTGAGAATATGTGGTTTCTGTTATTGTGTCAGTTGGCTGAGAATTGTGTTCTCCAGATTCATCCATGTCCCTAAAATGACACGAACTCATCATTTCTGATTGCTGCATAATATTCCATGGTGTATATGTGCCACATTATCCCAATCCAGTCTATCATCGATGGGCATTTGGGTTGGTTCCAGGTCTTTGCTATTGTAAACAGTGCTGCAATGAACATTCGTGTGCATGTGTCCCTATAGTAGAATGATAACAGACCTAGCAAACGAATACATTCATCAAAGCATATCCACTGCTTTCCTCACTCCTTGTTCTCAATTTTGTCACATAATTCCACTTGCTTTCACTAAATTTTATGTTCAGAACTATCATTTAAAGCATTTTATGGAACTAACATGACAAAGAACTCCCTACTCTAGTCCTTTATTCTCTGATTTCTGTGTTTTTGGAATAAAATTCTCTTCCTTTCCTTTATTTCTCAACTCGACCTATCTTTCCTAACACTACCAAAACAATTTTATGAAATGCTACTAGGATTAAGACACTCAAATGATGAAAAAATTTCCATTGTACTTTGCCCTCACCTCAAAAACAAGAGAACATAGCAAAACAACTTACTTACCTCTGTTTCAAGGCCTTTTCAAAATTGATCTTCCTGCTTTCAGACTAGAAATTCTCTCTTTTTATTCTCATAACTTTGCATTGACTTCCTCTCATATTTACTCTAACAAAAATTGTACTCATTCTACAACTGTACTCAGCTTCAGAAGTATTACCTTTTCAATGACATCTTCCTGGTCACTATCTCAGAGTAAGCACTTGCTTCTCTGCCCTGTTATATAACGTTTCACCTATTGGCATCTACTGTAATTATGCATTGTGTCTACCTTGTCTTCCCTATTAGATTAAAGTCCTGTATCTGGAGAGCAAAACCATCTTCAACTCCTCCATAGAGCATTACCTAAGGTTATTATCTATCAATTATGCAATAAAGAAATGAATAATTTTTTACTATCCAGTGAAAAAATCTGTTTTGGTTCTAAAGCATGTAAAGCATTGCTTTGAAGATACACTGTTTTAACTTGTAAATGCTATAAATAAACAATGCTACAAGGTGAATTGTTTACAAATCACAACCAAAAGTTAAATGTTGAAATAAGTGGTGGAGATTATAACTTGTCCACCAGTGTTGGTTCTTCCTTTTGTTTTAGTATTGTAACTTCCTACCCTGAGTTTCAGCAGAGCAGTGGCCAAATTGTTTCATTTCCTAGGCTCCCTGAATGTTGGATGTGGCTAGGCGAGAAAGTTTTCACCAACAGAGAATGAGAAGTGAAATTTACAAATTCTGGATTGCTTCTTGAAAAAGAAATAGATTTCCCCCTTGCATTCTCTTTTTGTTCTTTTCTGTGGTAGACCAAGCGGTGGCTTCAATTTTGCAGATGAAGCCAACCCCTGAGCCAATGACTAGGCAACAATGAAAAGAATCTGGGACCCTGTAAAACCCAGTTGAGCAGAGCTGTCTGACTTCCAAGCATACTCTCAGCATTTATGTGAAGGAAAAATAAACTTAAACTTGCTTGAGCCACTTCCTTTCTTGCTTCTTTTTTTTTTTTTTTTTTTTTGGTCATTTTGTTACTACAACTATATACCCTGAAAAATATACTACGGTAGAGTAATAAAAACTGAACATTTATTCTGCACAAAGATGTTGGAATAACCTTCCTTAAGCACCATTCCCAATGGTAATTTTGATTTATTTGATTGAATTTCAATAAAGCCTAATAGCCAGTGTTCATAATGATGACCATTAGTCATCAAAGAAAAGGTTAATGCTCCATATCCCCTTTATAAGAAGAAAGCCAGTTATTTGATATGTTTTAGAGAGTTTAATTTTAAATCATTCAAATGCAAAGGGCTTGGGTTTATCAGAGTGGTACTAAATCTTTCTGGGAAATTCAACCATAACAATGACATTTTTTGATAGTTTTTAACAATTAAAATTTCATGCTTAGAGAAACATCTTTTTAAAATGACACAAAAAATGTTAGTAATAGTTGGTGTAAGTGGAAATTTCAAAGTCTTCTGGGATCAAGAAGTAATATAAACGTGTGAATCAGAGGAGCGCTAACCATAAGGAGTAGTGCAAGTTGGGATATCATTATCTGGAGAATATATGCCCAGTGTAAAGTATTAACATTCAAAACATTTTAAATGCTGTTCTGAGGCTATGCAGTAACTGGAATAAGATTTTTTCTGCAGCCATAAACAACTAAAAAACCAGACAAATTGTATACAGTAATGGTTTTCATATATTGGAAAACAGGCAGCACATATAATGATCTATGAAAGAGATCATTATCTATCTCGCTTTCTTCCTAGAGGCCCTTCCAAACAGTGCTACAGGGAAGGGCATCTGACACACAGCATGGTAAATAAGGGAAAAGATATTGGAGCTCAGAAAGCCTATGCTGGCTAGCATTTTGAAGGCAGAATGCTTACAAGGAGAAAACTGTCCGAAGATCTCCAGAAATCTTTAGAAGAACCTTTGCAGAAAGCACACATCTTACACGGTCAGGAAAATGACAACCCGGGGAAGGTGATACCCAAACAGTTCCCAGAACTCGCACAGTGCTGAGACACATTTGAGTCCTGGCCAGCCAGAGTGGAGCGGCCTGATTGAACACACTGGGGGCATTCGGTGAAAACCCTGGAGGGATTATGCTTTTGTAAGGAAGTTAAACTAACACTAGAGTAAAGCATACCCTACATTTGCCGTAACAGACTTATAATACTTAAAAGGAACAAGCAACTTGTCAGAATAAAATCCAACACTCTTTAAAACTACATAATAAAATAAAATCTAGCCTCCCAAAATATTGTCAAGCATTATATTTAAAAAACTAGATATTTCATAAAGCTGGAGAGTCTAACACATTATTAGAAGAAAAAATAGTTACTGGGAACAGAGAGACAGAATAATAGACTTAATAGACAAGGACTTTTTAAAAAATCTTTTAAAAATATGCCAGAAGGGCCAGGCACAGTGACTCACACCTGTAATTCCAGTAACTTTGGGAGGCCAAGGTGGGTGGATCACCTGAGATCAGGAGTTCAAGACCAGCCTGGCCAACATGGCAAAATCTCATCTCTACTAAAAATGCAAAAAATTAGCCAAGCGTAGTGGCACATGCATGTAGTCCCAGCTACTGGGGAGGCTGAGGCAGGCTAATTGCTGAACCTGGGAGGTGAAGCCGAGATCCCTCCATCCCTCCATTGCATTCCAGCCTGGGTGACAAGAGTGAAACTCTGTCTTCAAAATAAATAAATAAATAAAGTGGGGTGAGTGGGCATGGTGGCTCATGCCTGTAATCCCAGCACTTTGGGAGGCTGAGGTGGGCAGATCACGAGGTCAGGAGTTTGACACCAGTGTGGCCAGCATGGTGAAACCCTGTCTCTACTAAAAATATGAAAAATTAGCTGGACAGGGTGGTGCACGCCTGTAGTCCCAGCTACTCAGGAGGCTGAGGCAGAATAATTGCTTGAACCAGGCAGACGGAGGTTGAATTGAGCTGAAATCGTACCATTGTACTCCAGTCTGGGCAAGAGAGCGAGACTCCATTTCAAATACACACACACACACACACACACACACACACACACACACACACACACATAAATGTTAGAAGAATTAAAAGGAGATTAATATTATGAGGAGAGCAAGACATAAAGAAGAACCAAATAGAACTTCTAATGATACTAAGTAAAATATTTGAAATAAAGAATTCAATGGATGAAACGGGATTCAGAGCAGATTAGACACTGCAGAAGAAAAATTCAGCGAACTTTAAGACACGACAATAGAAACTATCCAAAGTGAAGTTCAGGAAGGGAAAGACTAAAAAACAAAAAGCAACAGAATCTCAGAGACAGAAAGCAAATCAGTGGGGCCCAGGGTGAGGAATAACTGAATGCAAAAGCATACAGGAATGTTTGGGGATGGTAGAAATATTGAAATTATATTTTGATTGCTGTGATAGCTAAATAGAAATAAATATTTGCCAAAATTCATTAATTTGTTGGTTAAATGGGTTAATGTTATTAATGTTATCATTTGTTTCTTCTAACTCAATAAATGTGATAAAATCTTCCAGCCAAAATAAAATCTCAACTAAGGGCTGAATTTGACCTGAGGCTAGGAAGGAGTTAGGTGGGACATGGCACAAATACTAATCAACTGTTTCATGCATTCAATAGTAGTATCTAATAAAAATGGTTTATAGAATGAATTAAACTCCTCTCATATATTTAAAGTTGATCATAGTGATTTACAACCAGTAATCAAGTCTAATATAATCAGTAATAATACAATCAGTAATATAAGTCTAATACCTTGGATTTTAAAAAATTACTATTGCTATCACTTTGTTATTATATTTTAGTTTTCGAAAGTAAGAGATTTTGTTGTAATGTACTTAAAGGTTATTATCTGGATAGAAAGAGAAGCATTTTCTCCATAAAATGTAACTAGTCTATATGAGAATAAATACGGCTGTATCATTTTCACATTCGCATCATGCTCAACCACCTATGCCAGATAGCAGATGAATATGGTAAAGTATTTGAGTGTTTTCTATACATAAAGTCAATGTACCAAGTCTAAATATCCTAGTTTTTGAAGAGATCATCAATATAACAACAACAATATAACAATAACAATTATACAAAAAAGACCAAAGCTGTAGGTGTGTGGGTAGGACCAGGCACTGAGAATAAAATGTTGAGTAAACTACAGTTCCTAGAGCCCCTTCTCTTCTACTCTGAGTCTTCTTGATTATTTCTTTTTTCTCCTGATTACTAGACTTATACGAGCTTAAGAGATCTATTTCAGTATCTCTCAGAAATGCTTTCAGTTGACGATAATAGAAACTCATCCATAAAGTGGGAACATTTAATCTTTTTCTTAACAAGGAGTCTGGAAGAAGCTGGTCTTAAGGCTTATGGATCCACAAAGTTATGAAGGACTCATACTTTCTACATTTTCAGTCTGCTGTACTAAGTATGTTAATTTTTATCCATAGGCTTTTTTTTTTAATGGATTCTTGCTCTAATGCCCAGGCTGGAGTGTGGTGGAGTGACCTCAGCTCTCTGCAACCTCTGCCTCTTGAGTTAGGCAATTGTCATGCCTCAACCTCCGAAATAGCTGAGATTACTGCTGTGCGCCTATTGCCCAGCTAATTTTTCTATATTTAGTAGAGATGGATTTCACCGTGTTGGCCAGGCTGGTCTCGATTTCCTACCCCCAGGTGACCCTCTAGCCTCAGCCTCCCAAAGTAGCACGTGGCCTACACTATTTATTTCAATTTCTTTTAAGTTTACGGGAAAAGTGGCTAATTGATCTGCAGGCATGAGCCACAGCACCCAGCCTTATTCTTCGGCTTTTGGCTGCTATAGCTCCAACACATCCTATGCTGTGGTAGAGGGGTTGGTGGTGATGGTATAGGGGTTGAAAAAAATGGCTGGGTGTGGTGCCTTATGCCTGTAATCCAAGCACTCTGGGAGGCAGAAACGGGTGAATCACCTGATGTCAGGAGTTCAAGTCCAGTTTAATCAACATGGTGAAACCTTGTCTCTACTAAATGGCACAGCAACAAGAGCAGAACTCCATCTCAAAATAAATAAATAAAAGAAGAGATCACAGTTGTTCTTGTACTCTCTCCTGTTTGCCTGGAAGAAAAATCTTTAATAAATAGTTATTATTCCCAACTGGGAGGCCAAGGCAGGAGGATCACTTGAAGCCAGGAGTTCAAAACCAGGCTGAGCAACATAGCAAGAAGCCATTTCTAAAAGAAAGAAAGAAAAATTATTACACTCAAAGCAGACTTCTACTTACATCTTATTGACCAGAACTGGGACACGTGCTGACCCCCCTTACTAGCCAAAGGGAATGGCATTGTGATGCTGGTCCTAGATTAATTATGATTTTCTCCTGGAACAGAAATGGGCCATGTTTCTGAAATTTGTTGCCACCTCTCTCTTCTGCCCTTTTCTCCTTACCCCAAAATAAGGACTTATAACTACGGAAAAAGTGGGATAGCATCCTACAGATGCATCATAATAGCATCTGTTAAAATTTTCAAAGCAATAATCCAGGAAGATAAAGCACTTTTTTTCCAGGAAACTTATTGCCTTACACGAGAATCTTATTCTCATTTGCTCCATACTGTAGCTTCCATAGCCCACCAAATTTAAACAATGGATGCAAAAGATAAATTCAGGATTTATGTATTTGATATAATTCCATTTTAACAAAACATAACAGTTTAAATAAGATATAAGTAAAATTTTAGCATTCCCAACTCCTAAATATTACTCATTCTCACATGGCAAAATATATTTCACACATCAGTATAGACCTACTCAGTAATCAGTAATTGTGTTCTCTGTTTTCTCTGCTGCAACCCAGAAATATTATACTTATTAATTGCTGTTACTTATGTTTTTCCTTCATAGCTACTTGTACTGGTAATCCTGTTAGGTTTTGTTTTCATATGAAGTACACACTATAATGAATATTTATGGATACTATGAGAAAAAAATTCAGTGAAAAATTTAAGCAAAGATAAAACAAAATATTATTGTTGCTTTTTAACAGACTCTAAATTGGGATCAAAAGTTGCAGCCTGGAGGTATATTTTATTTTTCCAAAAAAATATTTACAAGTTTTTCAATTTTGAACGCCTTTAGGTGGTTTTGTATTTAACACAGGCCCCTCCACCTCTCATAGCTGACACTCAAGGACTCAGGGTAACTCCCTACCCCAGTAGTCACTTGAATTTACCAACCTCGACTTTGTGTGGATAAACCAAGATTAATAATAAATGAACACTTTTTTTCTTATTTGCAGAACATTTTTGACTGGCTTCCAAAATGATCTCTAAAATGAACTTTTCTCCAAGACAGCTACATTTTTTTTGCATGTTGGTTTAGAAGTTTTTGACTGACCTTTTATCAGTAAAGCATTTTCTAAATAGGGGAGAAGGTGGTATCACGTCTTTGATTTATTTGATGAAGTTGTGTTCCCAGTCATATTGAGTAATTTTGCATTATGAAATTGTGCATACTTTAAACAAGTTGAGTATTCCTTATTTGAAATTATTTGCTTGGGACCAGAAGTGTTTTGGACTTCAATTTTTTTAAATTGTGGAATATCTTTATTATACTTAGCAGCTGAGCATTCCAAATCAGAAAATCCCAGATCCAAAATGTCCTTTGAGCAGTTCCCCTCAGTAACATGTCGGTGCTCAAAATGTTTCCAATTTTGGAGCATTTCAAATATCAAAATTTCAAATTTGGGATGCTCAAACTGTATTTATATAATTATTTTCAATTGTATATCTTAAAATATATTTTAAATTTAAAAGACTAAAATGCATAAAGTAAATTATTAATAACATATGTTAATATATAACAAATATAAAATTAATTTTATCTAAAATTAATATATAATATATAAATATATTGATATAAAAGTTGTATATATCTAAAACTTTTCAGAGTTCCCTTTACAAAATCTCAAAACATTTTACAAGTCTTTTACACATCATTTATAAAATATTATTTTCTATACACAAAATTCACACAATCTCACAGAATGATAGAGGGAAAGTCACATTTACTATCTAGGGTATTAAATTTCCAAGACCACATTCTTCTCTTAATAAAATTGACCTCTGCTAATGTTAAAAATTTTTTATTTAATACTTTAGGAAATAGCTGTGCACTGTTTTAAATGAATGAAAGAATGTGGGAACTGGGAATGAAATGTCAAGTAGTCCCATGTTTTTATTCATGTGAACATTGCCTCGTAAATCGTTTTTATGCTATTGTGTTTACTAATTGTGTGGATTTATTAGAGTTCTTTTAGGCCAAAATAATGGCGAGCTACCTGTGTTTATATTAAGTGCTTTGTTGTCAGCCTGTAGTAGTTTGCTATTACGTTACTGAGATTATTGTTTTTTCTCTAATTCCTGACTTCTTTACTACCAGTTCTAGCCTAGTCTGCTTGTATTTTCTCCTCCTTTTTCTTTTTCTAAAAAGATAAACAAGCTTTAATTTGCAAAGGGCATGGGAGTTATGAATACAAGATGACCTCTTAAGAACTTGTGCAACGCCAACATTCCTGGAACAAGTCTTAAAATCTTGTTAGTGTCATATTATTACAATTTATTCTAATATGTGTCCTTAAAAGTTAAAATGATGGAACTAGTTGAAATAGGAAATAATATTTGAAATAATTTTTTCTGATAGGTAATTCAAGACATAATAAGTATAAAGAGTAACAACACCCACTGAATTAATTGTTTATCACCCTGACTGAACATTGAAATTGGAAGACTTTTAAATTACTGATGGCTAGATCTATTGCCTAGAAATTCTGATATAACTAGTTTGGAGTACAGTGTGGACACATGATGTTTTTTGAAACTCCCCGGATAATTCTAAACTATAATTAATGTTGAGACTCACTGGTCTCAGACTATCTCCTGACTATGTTATCAACCTTGACTACACATCAGAATCAATGGGTGTATTTTAGAAACATACCTTCCCAGATTCCAGGTCCAGAAATAAAATTCTGTTTTTCTGGGATGGAACCAAGCATTTATTTTCTTGTATGTCCTGATTTTAATGTGAAGTTAAGATAATAATTATATTGCTCAAGAGCCAAGAGGTTTAACATCACAGCATGGGAAGGTATGATATATTGTCATTTTGTGTGTTTTTTTAACTGTTTTATTGATGACAAACCATAACCTTGGCTTGCTAGAAATGTTCAATGGCACAGTAAGTAACTTCGTTTTAAAAATGATTTGTAGTAATAGTCATTAAAAGATAAACTGAGACACATTAAAATATTAAAGCATTTATCTAGTCAGTGTGATTCATCAATCTGGCAGCTCCTGATGAAGAAGCCAAAGAGAAGGGTGAATTTGGAAACGAAAGATACTTGATTGGTTACAGTGGAGTAATAGCCTTATTTGGGTCATTCCAGTGGAAATTCCCTAATTAGAAGTTAGCTGGCAGTTGCTGATTGGTTAAGTTTAAGTTTTTGTTGTTGTTGTTGTTTTGTCTTTTTTTTTTTTTTTTTAATCATTTATACTGATTTGGGTTTCCTTTTCTTGAGGTAGAAACTCAGGGTGTTGAAGCTACCTCAGCCTGCTAGCCTTCTAAGTATTTCAACACAGAAATAGTACTTCAGGTCACATTGGGGCTACAGTTCTATTTTGCCATTGAGTAGCTTCAGATTTGTTCTTCCTGTAAATTTGGTCAAATTAGTCACTGTATTTCTGTAAGTCTGAGATTCAGATATTTAGTAGCTCTGAGAAAGTGTTGAGATAGCATTGCCATGTTGGTCAGATTGAAAGTGACTTTGAATCTTTTCTGTTAATGTTCTGATACAAAAGAGTGATGTCTCAGATATAGTGTTAATGCATAAAAAAGCAGAACCTCGGGGGGAGGATCCAAGATGGCCGACCGCTAACATCTCGGGATTTTAGCTCTCAGGGAAGGCGCGGAGAACTAGAGGAAACCACACTTTCAGACAAATTCTGGTCTCTCAAGGAGCAGATTTCCAGTGGAAGAATCACA
>CAUYOR010124123.1:0-10182 GCA_963573925.1 Callimico goeldii
ATCGTACTGAACTGTATATATATATATATATATATATATATATCTATATATAAAAGATTATATATATAATTTTATCTATTTAACCAAGCCTACTGACCAATGATAAAGTATAATTTATAAATTAGGCACAGTAAGAAATTAACAATAATAACTAATAAGAGAATAATTATAACAAAATACTACAATAAAAGTTATGTGAATATGCCTACACTCACCTTCTCTCTCTCAAAATATATTATTGTACTGTACTCCGGGTAACTGAAACCACAGAAAGCAAAACCATGGATAAGGGGGTAATACTGTATACTTTAACCCATGTCTCACATTATATACAAAAATTAATTCAAATGGTTCATAGCTGTAAAATCTAAAACTATAAAATATAAGATGAAAATTCTTTGTGACGTTGGGTTAAGCAGATCTTTTTTAGATATGATACTCAAAGCCCAATCCTTATAAAAAAAAATGATATTAAACTTCATCAAAATAAGAGCTTTTGGGCTGACTCCCGTGGTTTATGCTACAATCCTGGCACTTTTGGGAAGTAGAGGCAGGCACATCACTTGAGGTCAGGAGTTCAAGACCAACCTGGGCAACATAGAGAGACCTGTCTCCAAAAAGTAAAAATAAACAAGAAACTCAGCCATGGTGGCACATGCCTGTAGTCCCAGCTACCTGGGAGGTGGAGGCAGGAGGATGACTTGAGCCCAGGAGTTCGAGGCTGCAGCAAGCTATGATCACACCACTGTACTCCAGACTCTGTCTCAAAAAAGAAGAAGAAGAAGAAAGAACTTTTGTTCTTTGAAATTGTTTACAAAGTACAAGCCTTTGAAAGTACAAGCCTTTGAATGGCAGAAAATATTTATAAATCACTTATCTGATGAAGAATTTGTACCCAGAATGTATAAATAATTCTCAAGATATAAATAAAAGCAACTCAACCTTTTAAATGGGCAAAATATTTGAACAAACACCGATGGCAAATAAGCACAGGAAAATACATTCAACATCATTATTTATCAGGGAAATTCAAATTAAAGTCATAGCCACACACCGATTAGAAAGAGAGAAAAGTATTAATGATACCAAGTGCTGGCAAGAATGCAGAGTAACTGGAACATCACTGGTGGGAATGTAAAATTGTACAGCAACACCGGAAAGCTGTTTGTCAGTTTCTTATCAAGTTGAACATACACTTGCCATATGATTCAGGAATCCTACTTATGAATCTCTATCCTAGAGATATGAAAACCTATGTTCACAATAAAACCTCTACCTGAATGTTTACAACAGCTCTATTTATAATTGCCCAAAACTGGGAAAAAAATATCTCAAAAACAGAAAATAAATAAATTACAGTACATTTCATAAATAATGTACTATTCCAGATGCGATATCTCTATTTGAACAGACCATCTCTGCCTCTACACATAATATGTGACTATTAATTATCAACTACATTCTCTTCAATCCCCAGCAGAAAGAGAAACCAAGAACTATTCCCATTAATTTGGGATAGACAGCAACATACATTATCAGTTTTGCCTGAGAGTTACATTGACTGTTTAGCTCTGTATTATAGTATAGGCACTGATCATGCAGACATTCTGTGGAACTTCACTCTGACACACAATATTAATTATATTATTAGGCCTGGTGAAGAGAAAGTAACAAGACATCTGGATGACCTGGACATGTACACACTAGAAGATGGAAGATAACCCCAACTAATACTTAGAGATCAGCCACATCAATAAACTTCGGGGGTTCAGTTGTCTGGAACATGTTGGATAAAGCACAAATTTATTGCAAATTTGTACCTCCCATCACAAAGAAGCAGCCAGTGCTCCTGGTAGGCTTCCTTGTACTTCAGAGACAACACTTTTACCTGAGAATACTACTTTGATTATTTTATTATTTTAAAGCAACAGGCTATTAGTGGGACTCACAACAAGAAAAGGCTTAGCAAAAATTCAACATGCGGTATAAACCTCCTCAAATTCTAGTGGTCTAACTAGTAGTATGCATGATGTTAAAGTTAACCTGTGAAAATTAGAGTGTTGGATGGAGTCTGTGCTGAGAAACAATAAGAAAGTCACAGCAAAGTCCCCTACAATTCTGGAGCAAGGCTGTTTTCTGCAGTAAAGAATTATTCACAGTTCAAAAAGAAACTTTTAAAACGTACCGGATCTTGGTACAAACTAAGCACTAACATGGAATAACAAGTAAATAGGCAGACAGAGTGATGAATCAGAAGCACATTAAAAATCCACCAATTCATAATGTTGAGCAAGCAAAGCATCAATTCATCACACCACAAGAAATTGTCTTTCCAGGGTTTAGCCTGACCAGGTCAAAAGGACACATATAATTTAAATGGATTGCCTTAGACACCCATTTTACCAATTTGTTTCTAACCAGTGCCCACCTCATCTCACACCTATGACTTCATGCGAAATTTCCAGCAACTGACTGACAAATGAAGAAACAACTCAGGCCTGATTCATGGATCAATCAGCTCAATATGCTTGTGCAGACTAAAAACTCCTCCCACATGGCAGTCACACTTAAAAGTGATCCTGAAATACAACACTGAAGAGAAATTTTCCCATTGGGAAGAGCTTTAAAGGGTAAAATTGATCATCGATTTGGTGAGAAGGATGAAGTAACCTGAGGCAAAGATATATGAACTCATGGAATATGACAAATGGCTTATATGGTTGTTTACAGGCTTAGAAAAAAATCAAGATTGAAAGAGCAGAGACAAAGAGGATTGGAGAAGAAGCATGTGGATGGATCTAAGAGAATGGACACAAAGTGTACAGACCTTTGCGTTGCATAGCAATGATCCTCCGAGAGCTTCCATCTCAAACAACCAATTGTCTAAGATGCATCCAGTGAGGGAAAGCCTGCCTCAATTCTTAGCCACCTCATGGCATAACAGATACAAAAGAAAATATATGTTCAGCTAAACGTCACTAGACACAACTTTTAGTCACTTGACTAAGAAAATGGCTTCCCAAGAAAAAAGTTCCAATCTTAGTAAAGATTAATGATATTAAAGAATATAAGCATTTTTATTAGGAATTCTAACATTTTACTAAAAGTATGTTATTGATTATAGCACACAAGCAGGTTTTATCGTAGACCACATTTGGATATTTTTTCCTTTAACAGTTCTTTTTGATCTAGACTACCATTAATAATCTCTCTTGTTCACGTAAGGTTTGACTCATTGCATTTCTTCACTACGATTACTCATGGAACTGTGATGTAACACAGGACTTAGAAAACTAAGGCTGGCCATGCAAATGCAGCTCATCATGTTTTTGTAAATAAAGTTTTATTAGAACACAGATCTGAAGATTTATTTATAGATATTCCATGGTTGCTTTTGGGCTACAATGACAGAGTTGAGCAGTTGTAACAAAAGACTGTTTAGTCTGCAAAGCAAATATGTGCTATATGACACATTACCAAAAATGTTTGTCAACCCCTGCTGTAAAGCAGAAGTAAATTAGTGTAAACTTTACTATATATCAATGTAAAATGCATCACAAAAATAGAATAGTAGCATAAAGGAGAAAACAGAAATATATCAGTGTAAGATTTTTACGCTGTACATAAAGTTTTTGATATTATTTTGAGGTAGAATGTGATAAAGATACATATTGTGAACTTCAGAGCAACTACTAAAATGGCAGCAGAGGTGTAATTAACGAGCCAACAGCAGAGAAACATGAAATTACAAACTAATTAATTAATCCAAAGATGCAGTAAAGAAGAAAAAAAGAACAAAATATAAAAAGAACTAAGAGGGGAGAAATATTTTAAAATAGTAGATTTAAACCTAACTAATAATTACACTAAAAGTTTAAATAATCACTGCAATCAAAAAAATACACTGTCAGGTTGAATTAAAATTTCTTAAAGAGTCAAGAATAAAGCAGTAGCATAGTGGTGTCAGCAAGACAGTGGAATAGAAGTTCTCCAACTTTATTCTCTTCTTCCACAAAAATTCAACTAGCAACCAATCATAGGCAAGAATACTACCCTGAATATCTCAGAACACAAGAGGAAGCTAAGAAAGTTGCTTGGACAACAAAACCAAGAAAAGCCACAGCCAAACAATAAATAGAACAAATTTAATTTAACAGTGTCACTGCTCCACCCAGCTAGCAAAGTATTACACACAGAGAATTTTACTGGACCCACAATTTCGACTGTGGGAAAAGTGAGTTAGAGGCAGACATTCAGCATCTCCATTATTCTGGGACCTATTTTTTTTTTTTTTTTTTTTTGAGATGGAGTTTCGCTCATGTTACCCAGGCTGGAGTGCAATGGCACGATCTTGGCTTACCGCAACCTCCGCCTCCTGGGTTCAGGCAATTCTCCTGCCGTAGCCTCCTGAGTAGCTGGGATTACAGGCACACGCCACCATGTCCAGCTAAGTTTTTGTATTTTTAGTAGAGACGGGGTTTCACCATGTTGACCAGGATGGTCTCGATCTCTTGACCTCGTGATCCACCTGCTTCGGCCTCCCAAAATGCTGGGATTATAGGCTTGAGCCACCACGCGCGGCCTATTCTGGGACCTATTGCAGGAGGCTCACTCCTATCTCATTCCATGAGAATCTTTGGAAGTACTGGCAAGGCTGGACCACCAAAGGTCAATTAGAAACCAATAGTAGTAATGGGGCTCACAGCAAAAGTGTGCAGGTCTCAGTGTTTGCTTTGCATTCTGGCCAATGGAAACAGCATACCAAAGGAAACTAGCCAACAATATTACATGGTAAGAAACATAGACTACAGGTCTTCCAGGCTCAAAATCTTGGCCAGTTTCTCTCAACAACCTAGGTGCTCTCATTGAGTCTTTGCCATGTTCATCCCAGTCAGCCACTGCTCTAGCCTTGGAAAATCAAAGGATGCTTGCCCAGTCAGCACCAGCTGCAGCAGTCCTGGACTTAGAGATTGCACTAGATGATCTGCTCAGAATTTCTGAGAAGGCTTACCATTGAGAGACATTTCTAGGCAAAACCCAATTGCAAAAACTGGAATAAACACCTAATTCTTCAATAGCAAACATCAACAAACAACCACAAGGAGCAAGAACAAGCAGGGAAATTTAATGTCACCAAACAGAAAAAAATAAGGTACTAGTAGTTACTGACCCTAAAATTACAAAGATGAGCAAAATTTCTGACAAACAATTCAAAATAGCTGTTTTTTTAAAAGCTTAGCAAACATCAAAAAAACACCAAGAAACAATTCAGAAATTTATTGAGAAATTCAACAGAAAGAATAATAATTTTAAACATTAGAGCTCAAAAATACAATGAACAAAATGAAAAAATGCAACAGAAATCACCAATAGCAAATCTGACCAAGCAGAAAAAAGAAAATGTGAACTGGAAGACAAATTATTTAGAAATATATAGGCAGAGGCTGGGGGCAGTGGCTCATGTATGTAATCCAAGTGTTTTGGGAGGCTGAGGCAAGTGGGTCACTGGAGGTCAGGAGTTCGAGACCAGCCTGGCCAACATTGTGAAATTCTGTCTCTAATAAAAATACAAAAATTGGCTGGGCATGGTGGGGCAGGTGCCTATAGTCCCAGCTACTCAGGAAGCTGAGACAAGAGAATCACTTGAATCCAGGAGGCACAAGTGGCAGTGAGCTGAGATCATGCCACTATATTCCAGCCAGCCTGGGTGATAAGAGTGAGACTCCATCTCAAAAAATAAATAAAATAAGATAATATATCTTATTTTAATATATACATATATATATACACACACATATTGGCCTGGGATATGATATTATATACAATATATATTATATTATATTATATACTATTATATCTTATGACATATGTATAATATATATTATATACACTATATAATACAGTATATAATATATATGTTATATACAATATATAGTATAATATAGTATATTATATATATTATATATATAGGCCTGGGATATATATATATATATATATAAAATATCCCAGGCCAATATGCCTGATGAGAACATGGATTAGAATTATCAACAAAAGACTGGAAAACCAGAATTTTCTGTTGACTATAAGATAAGCACAATATTAGAAACTCAGGAAAACTCTGTGCAGCAAGATTAGACTTAAAACTCTGCCTCTTAGGCAGTCATGTGGAATATAACCCCACTGGTTGAACCCAGAAGACATACCACCAAGCTGACTGAGCAGCCTTGTGTCTGTGTCTCAGGACTGAGAAACAGCCCTGCAGGTCACCCTGGCAGACACATACTTTTGGCTGGTCAAGCAGCTATGTACCTGCCTCCCAAGCCTAAGAAGCGGTCCCACAGGCTGCTCCTGACATGTATCCACCCATGCTGGCTGAAGAACCTGTGCCTGTGATCTTAGCCAGAGTAACAGCCCCATGGTTCCAAGGCTGCAAGCCAAATCTCAAGTTGGCTAACCCACTGTATGCACACATCAAGCATGAAAAAGCAAGAAAACATATCACCATCAAAGAAAAACAATAATTCTACAGTAAGAGATCCTAATCATAAGGAAATATTTGAAATGCCAGAAAAAGAATCCAAAATAACAGTCTAAGAAAATTCAGTGAGATATAAGAGAATACACATAGACAAATGAAATCAGAAAAATAACTCATGATTTAATGATTCAACAGAGGGATAGATATCATTTTTAAAAGATGAACAGAAATCCTAGAGCTAAGAAATTCAATATTTAAAATTTTTAAAAAGTCTATTGAGAGATTCAACAACAGATTAGACCAAGCAAAAGAAAGAATTTCTGAACTTGAAGATTCGTCTTTTGAAATAACACATGCAGACAAAAAAAAAATTGAAAAGAATGAAGGAGATTTACAGACTTAATGAGACATCCTTAAGCAAACAGACATTTGTATTATGGGCATTCCAGAAACAGAAGAGAAAGAAGGAAAAAGTTAAGGAAAACATATTTAATAAAATAACAGCAGAAAACTTGGAGTCACTAAATTTTATCAGAAAATGTAGATTTCTGAACATCTAATACTTTAGGGGACAAATAAAGACCTTATGTGATGATAAAGGGATTAAGTCAACAAAAAACGACAAATTTAACTGTGTATGCACACAAAGCAGAGTTTTTATACACATTTTTTAAAGAGGTCTGTAAAACTGAAAGAATAGAAAAATCAACAAGAAAACATCAATACTCCTCTAGATAACATAAGCAGATAGAAAATTAATAGAATACAGAAGACTGCAACAACATTAGAACCTTGATTTAATTAAGGTTCAAGTGCACATGGAACTCTTATTTTCTTTTCAAGTGCACATGGAACTCTACTAAGTGCACATGGAGCCCTACTAAGGTAGAATATATTGTGGACTATGAAACAAGTCTCAACAAATTTAATAGAATTTAAAATATATAAAATATATGTTCTAAATTCACAAAAATAAAGGTAAATAACAAAAGTATACCATTAAATATTCACAAATATTTGGAAATTAAATAGCATTTTGAAATAATCCACAAAAACACAAGAAAAAGAAAATATATTTAAATACATGGAAATGAAAATAAAACATATCAATATTTGTGTGATGAATTTAAGCCAATGTTTAGGGAAAGTTTCATAGTGTTAAATGATTTTATAAGAAAATACGAATTTCAATTCAATAAAGTGTCTCCCTGTAAAAACAATAAAATAGGAACAAATTAAATTCAACATAGGTGGAAGGGAACACTATCAGCGTGATCAGAAATTGATTAAGTAGAATAGATAAAACAATATAAAAAAATGAACAAAAAAACCCAATCTTTGAATAAATTGATATAATTGATAAAGACCTAGCCACTCTTAAATTGGAGAGGAAAATAGAGAGTGAGAAAACAAATGACCATTAGTAGCAATGAAAGATGAGACATAAATACAAGTAAATTTGATTATGTAGAAGAAATGGAATCCTTGAAAGATGCAAACTAAAGAACACATGCATCATGATTCCATTATATTACGTTCTGGAAAAGAAAAGTATAGGGACATAATTATAGCAGTTGCCAGGCCTTTACATTTTGGGAAAATGATTAACAACAAAGTTAATCCTTTTGGAATGATGAAAATATTCTACATCTAGACTTTGGTTGTGGTTTACATGAGAGTATAGACAAAATTACAGTACATCTGAAGATGGTAACTTAAATTAAAAAAAAAAACAAAGAAGGCCAGGCGCGGTGTCTCACACCTGTAATTCCGGCACTTTGGAAGGCCAAGGCATGTGGATCACGAGGCGTTCGAGACCAGCCTGGCCCAGATGATGAAACAGCGTCTCTACTAAAAATACAAAAATAAGTTGGTGCAGTGGTGGACATCTGTAATCCCGGCTACTCGAGAGGCTGAGGCAGGAGAATCACTTGAACCCGGGAGGCGGAAATTGCAGTCAGCCGAGATCAGGCCACTGCACTGTAGCCTGGGCAACAGAGCAAGATTCCATCTCGAAAAAAAAAAATTGTCAGGTCTAGATGTGATACTTGGTACTGTGGAAACCATCCTACCATCCTAATGGAAACACGTTTGAGAAATGTAGTTACATCCAAAGACCAGAGAGTTAAATGGGAGGAAGGGTTTAGGTACTTGATGATATTTTTAATACCATTAATTAGCCAACCCTGGAGCTGGCTGGAGCTACTCTTTCCAAGGACTCTTTAATATATGCCATAATAACTTTCCCTAATTCAAAAATATGTATATAATCAAACTTACAATGCATATATTAAAATACTGTTTACACAGGAATGATTTTGTCATCATAATTTGAATGAAGAACAAGTACATGTAGCCAAGAATACATAAGTAAAAACGATTGTGTGATAACCATGTATTTCCACTTTTTCTGTCAATACTCATTTTAATTTCTAAGAAGATAATTTTCAAATAACCAAAGATTATTTATTATTTCAGCTTAGAATTAGTCCAACTTAAAATTAACTATGAATTTTGGAATTATATTTTAAGTTGAAATAATATCACAATAAAGCCATGCGGATGTTATGAATTTATTAGATAAATAAAGCACACTAAGCTTTTACTCTGGTGGGGCAAGTGAAATTATATTGTAAGTTAATGTAATCAGCAGCATTGCCCAAAGTTTAAGCAAAGACAAAATCTGAAATTTATTTCAGATGAAAACACATATTTACATTGCTTTTCCTTTCTTTACATGTAAATAGCCTTAAATGTAATTAGATATATACACATAAATATATGCATCTATATTTGTATATTATTATATTTTTATATGTACATTTATACATATGTTTGTAGGAGATTTGTTACAAGGCATTGGCTCACACGATTATGGATGCTGAGAGGTCTCATGTTTCTACCTTCTAAAAGCTGGAGACCCAGGAAAACTAGTGTTACAGTTCTGAGAACCAGAGGGCTCATGATGTTAGTCCATGTGTAGAGCAGGAAAAAGCTGACTGATATCAGGGAGAGATACAAATTTCCCCTTGCCTTTGCCTATTGCTCTAGTCAGGCCACCAACAGATTGAATGTGCATGTGTGTGTGGAGTGTGTGTGTGTGTGTCTTTATGGAAAACAGTTATAGATATGTCCTATTGGTACTGTTTTCCTAGGGAATCCAAACTAACACCAAATACTAATAATAAATGTAGAACAAATGACAGAACTAGAAAATCAGAAATAAATAGCTAGCATGGCATTATTAACTCAGACCAGAAACAACTTTATCAGTCTACAAAAATAGCTGTGAAGTTCTTTTTTCCCTGTACACAATACTACTTCTCACATCAAGACATGAACTAAATATAACTTGCTTTACAGATAGAATACACTGGAAGTAATGTTCTGGTACTTCCAAGTCTAGATTATAAAAAGTCTTGCAGACAGCTGGGCTCAAGATGGCGCAGTGAGAACAACCCAGGATTGAAGCTCTCAGTGAACACACGGAGGGTGAGTCAGGGCTGCATTTCCAGCCGGATTTTTGTTGCTCACAGAACGGGGACGGGGACAGGACACCAGCACAGAGGTTTCAGCTGGTGTAGCCGGCGGCCGGCGCTCCACACAAAGAGCGCTGGTCCGGGTCCCCAGTTGAACCGGCAAGCTGAGTCTTGGGGGGGCAGATTGGCATATCCATCTGATTGAACGGGACTTAAGCAGAGAGC